>CAJUYI010001925.1:0-21324 GCA_910591695.1 Galerucella pusilla
AATTTTTAAACGAAACATTCCCCGCTCGTTGGATAGGTAGAAGGGGCGAGTGATGGAGTGGCCACCTAGGTCACTGGATTTAACACCCCTAGACTTCTTTTTATAGGGGTATTTGAAAACAAAAGTTTATGCTACCCAACCAGAATCTTTGGATGGTTTACGAGAGAGGATAGAAAATGAATGTCGACAATTAAATCCAGCCGTATTAAGCAATGTCAGAGAGCCATTTCAAAATAGATTATACCATTGTATGGAAGTGAATGGTACTCATTTTGAACACTTATTGTAACTTCATAATAAATAGCACAGTTAAAAATATTAAAGATTTTGAACTGTTGTACAAGCCATTTTAGTACAGGCAAAAAAGGTGAAAGTAAATAATAAGTAAAATTTGTACTCTTAAAAGAAAAATTGTTTATCTCATAAACTAACCACTTTAACCAACAAGTATTATACATTTTTGAAATCAGCTCAAAGTGGAGTATCCAAATTTTACATAAAAAATATGAAAAGTAATTTTAAAAAATAAAGGGGATGCTGCTAGGGGTGAGGGGGTGGCTTTTCCAGTAAGTTTAAATAAGCCATGATGCTTGCCCCTTCCAACATAAATTGAGGTGTTTTTGGATTTTTTCTAAATACCAGTATTACAAAAGTTATTAAAGGTGGATACTTTTATCTGAAAAGCACTGTATAGGACGTCATGGTGTTTTGAGGATTTGATGTTGTCTTGCTGTATTTCTTTAAAACTAATTGAAATATCTTCAAACCTGATTAAAACAATATCAGGTATCCAATTAACAATCCAAAAGTTGAGAACGAATTATATCCAGTTGTTCATTCCTCACGTTATAGTCCGGATCGAGTATGTGCTTTTTAATTTCTAATGCTTCTAGAAAATACAACTGTCGAAATTTTTAATAATTTATAAGTAATAATTGAATCGTTTTTGTTAATTATCATTGTCCATTAGACCTTAAATGGTAAGTTTATTTATTATACAGTGACTGGGTTTACTACAGTCGTCGGATAGGCATGCAGAGCAAGATTTAAAAAAAAGGGAGAATGATTTTTTTACTGCCCACACAGTAAAAGTGTTAAGGTACATTCAATAGACTTTTTGGTGTGCGTCATCGTTGGTGACGTATATCCGGGTTTTGGGTGTGTCTTTCATTTAATTTGCCATTTTGACATATAACTAACCTTAAATTTAATAAATAAAATCATCAGGATCGTATTCAGCCAAATTCAAAAAGGCCATGAAATTAATGATCATCAGCTTTTTTTTAAACTGATAATACTTGAGAACTTCCACAATGCTGATGTTGTTCCGTATATCTAGGCATATTTTTGTATTAATTACATAAATATAACTTTTCAGAAATAATAATTGACCGTCAACAACAAAGTATAGACCAGACAAGAACTGTCAGTGGGGCAGTAGAAAAATATGTGAGACACATTTCCGCAACGTAAGGAACGGCTCCATCGTATTTTTAGGTTGCGCTTGCGCGTAATCTAAACATCAACCAATCAAATTTTTCATTCGGTTCATTATTGCGATATTTTGATTAGGATTGCTCAAATACCTGCCTTTTTTTCACTTCTTCCTACGGAATGTGTAAGAAGGACATTAACAATCGATGACGCACACCAAAAAGGCTAGTGAATGAACCTTACTTCTATGATCGATAAATGTCACAAAAACTGACGTTCAATGTCAATTGGAGAAAAAAAGGTAAAACGTGTCGCGGGACACACGGTAGGAACTTTAGTTCCTTTTAAGCAAAAATTATGTAATACATCTGACGTTATAGATAAGCAATTTGCATATTCCTCGGTGGTCGAGTAGTAATCAAACCAGAATCTCACGCGGTAGACCCGGGTTCGATTCCCCATGGAGAAGTTTTTTTTTATTGTTAATTTTATTTTTAAATAATTATTCTGCTTGATATTAATAACGACAACAGGTAGACGTTTGAAATATTTAGCAGAATATTCATTATTATAGATAATGGTACGGTACCCTTCATGAGGGAGTCCGACTGGCAACATCTACTTATAACAGCATCGTATATTTAAAAAGGGAATCCGTAGCATTATACAAATTGGACATTCAAGAGCTGTACGTTTACCATAAAAAAATTAGTGGAAACATAAAATTGAATTGTAAAATTTTTAATTTGAAGTTATATTACAGTTTGAAGAAATTTTTATTTTCTAGATTTTTTCTTGAGTGAGTCGTAGAAAAAATATGCTGTTTGACTCGTGTGGATTGTCCATATCGCACTTGAACGATTGAGCACTCCGCCTACGGCGTCGTGCTCAAACTTCGTCCTCGTGCGATATGGCCATCATATCCACACTAGTTGCAAAAACTACTATTCTATCAAAATATGCCCTTTTACATTTTAAAACAACCTGCCAAATGTCAAATCAATTTATCCATCCATTTCAAAGTTATTGACTTAGAACATTCAAGTTTCCAAAATTTCAACACCCTGTATTTCGAAAAGTAAAGGTGCTAGACCCCTTAATCGCGCAAAAAAATTATGGAAATAATAGTAAAAATTTATCCGAACAAATTCAAGTAGATCACCAGCACTGCGAATACCAGCTTTGCATAGAATTTCAATATAGCATCGGTGGTTCAGTGGTTAGAATGCTCGCATTGCACGCGGGCGGCCCGGGTTCGAATCCCGGCAGGAGCATATTATTATGAATCGCTGCTTCGTAAACGAGAGAGAGACTAAGGAGGCACAAGCACGTAAGCAAGGCACATAACGAAGTAACGTAACATAACGTAGCGTAACGTAACGCGTAACGGTCAGATCTTTTGCGTCGTGACCCCTGGTCGCTCAAACATAACCTGGCGTGAAGAACTAAAGTTCCAAAAATTGGTTTTCCTACTAGTCCACTTTTCCCCACTCATTTTAGTGTCAAGTTTTTGGGGAGTATACTGACATTTGAATATTCAAAATATATATTTGTATGATTGTAGTTTACCAAATGACTGAAAAATTGATAAATTTATTATAATTATGCTATAATTTTCAATGAAAAGAAAACTTAATTTTCAATCATTTCTCAATGGCCCTGATATAAGCCTCATTAAATGAATGTCAAATGATAATAATTAATTTGTTGATATGTATTAAATAAGAAATTATTAAGAATACTTAATGGCTAAGGTTGCAATAATAATTGGAATGGTGGGAGCATGCAGAAAAGCAGAATCAACATTTCTTCCAGTTGAAAATGTTATAGACGAAGGAAGCCATTTTCGTGTTGATATCCCACCTTCAAAAACAAAAGTTATACGGCAGTTTGCAATTACCACTGGAGACATTGAAAATACGAATCTTGTTGAAATATTAAGAAAAATATGTTAAGTTGCGTCCCCAGGTTCTTAAACACAACATATTTTTTGTAAAATATGCGAATGGAAAATGTACCAGTTATCCTGTGGGAATTAACACATTAAGCCGTCTGCCAAAAGTTAATGCACAATTTCTTGGTCTTTCAAATCCTGCTCTATATACTGGCCACAGCTTCAGAATTAAAGAGGCATGGAGGTTGGAAATCTACCTCTGTTGCGGAGGGATATGTTGGAAATTCCATGAATGATAAAAACTTATAGCGCAAGAAATATTTGGTGAAACATCTAATGCAATGTGCGCCGCTTTCCAAATAACAGCAAGTTCGAGCAATGAAAAAAATATGTCGTCGGGAATTAATTTGAATAATTGCAATAATTGTGTTATCAATATTTATAATAATTAATTAATTCATGATTTATGTTTTCAACTTGTATTATAACAGTTTAATAAATAGAATAATTCTTTTTGTCACTAATTTTAAAATACATTTTTCGTCACCAATTGCATAAAATTTCACTTTATGCAACTAGTTACGAGAAGTAAGACGTTTCATAATGTCAATCAGTTTTGAAAAGTGTCACTTCATAAGTCAAAATTAGAAAAACCACTATTTTCAGTCTCTACTTTTTATTATATCCTATGTACACTTTCCTTACACTTGAGGAATACAAAGCTTTGTTTTCTTCAGCTCCACATCAACATCAAGTTCTATTTAAAGTTTCAAAGATTGTTTCTCGTTTCCCTAAAAAATCCTCCCGAGAATGAAATGAGAAAATAGTGTAAAAGGCTTGGATTCCATTAGGCGCGATAATCTTATGCGTCTCGTCCCGAAAGAAAGCATAATTCCTCACATTAGAGCCATTTTGACCTAAGCCGGCTTTTCCTCCTCTTAAAGCAAATAAAATCGTATACCCACCTGTAAGTCTGGAAAAGGAATTAATTTATTTATAAGACTGGAAAAGTTTTTCGACAGCAGGAAGGTGTAAAAGTGTAATAATGATTAACTGAAAGTGGCTCGAAAGATGAGGGTGAATAATTCCAACTTTATAATTATAAGTAAGTTGTGTTTTTTTTATACAATAGACGTGATTGACAGTCTACAGGTTGATATTTATTGTCATTGAATTTTTTGGTGCTGTTAAATTGGTTGTTGCCTACTAGCAACAAGCTTGAAGAAGTTGTCATAAAATGTTTGAGCCGAGGGTCATTCGGATAAAATTTTTCTTGCTAATTATATAAAAAATACAGTATCACAACCAAATCATGAATTTTCGGAATATTAGACACTTTCAGCTTGTCATAAGTTTCTACACGTATCCGTATCCTTAACCATTATAGTAGACTCCGTTCACATGAGGGGAAGCCGCGTGAAGTTCGCTTACTTCTTTGCTCAGAAACCAAAATCGCTTTTGTTAATCTATGTGGCCTTGAAACGTCCGTTTCATGCCATTGGCGTTACATACAAAGTTTTATGCCGACAGCCATTATTATTTCCATATACCAGTTGATTGTCCATTGGTTGTAAAAATACTTCGAAAAGCTTGAAATAATGTTTTATTTGAACTATAACCTGAAACTTTTTTCTTATTCTTTTGGGAATCAAACCACAATAATGTTTTTTATTTTTTATTTCGACGTTTCGGTAGCCTTCCAGCTACCGTTATCAAGATTAACTAGTAATAAAATTAATAAAATAATTTTTGGTCCCTATCTGACACAACGAAAAAATATGACAACTAGACAATCAATAATATTAAGGTCCATTCATAGTAGATCACACCTCTGGTAAAATGTGAAATAAAATATTTTATTTTATGACATTCTAACGATATGCTTGTCTAGTGGTCATATTTTTTCGTTGTGTCAGATAGGAACCAAAAATTATTTTATTTATTTTATTACTAGTTAATCTTGAAAACGGTAGCTGTAACGCTACCGAAACGTCGAAATAAAAAATAAAAAACATTATTGTGGTTTGATTCCCGAAAGAATAAGAAAAAAGAATAAGTAATGCCACAAGGAACTTACAGAAGATATAACCTGATAACCTAATAACCTAATTTTGTGTTAACCTACAAAATGTGAGAAAGTTACGCTACTGATTCCAAGTTGTATGTCAATTTCACAATATGGCTTTGGTTTTGATCACATGGCTTCTTCTTATGCGAAGCAGAGTCTATGAATATTCATTAGCTGTTAATTGATTCTTTCTGTTAAATTTCATTAAATATAAATTTAATTACATCAATAAAGCTTTTAAATGCTGCATCTTATTCCGTCTCACTGATTACTACTTGTTGTTATCTACTTGCTCTGATTTTTGAGCAACTCATTAATATCTGGATGAGTTGATATAATCCCAATTATCCAATGTGTATCTCGAAGGGTCTCCAGCATTAACCCTATTACTTGGGTTAATTGCACAGCGTTTCAATTATGCTTAAATGGGTGAGAGGGACGATGTACAAAAAAGCAATTAGTATGACAGGAACACTCCGACTAAAATCAATCATATTGTTTTCCGCTTCATATCCTTTGAGGATTGAATTTCGTGAAAAAATTGAACGGGCCATCAGAGTATCTAAGAGAAGCATAGATTCTAGAAATATTTAAAGCCAAGTTATCACAAGAGTGTGGTGTATAAAAATGAAGACTGTTCCACACTTTTCTGTTGTCTTCTAATTTCTTTTCTACTACTACTTTATCAAATATAATATTGAATGATGAATAATATAAAATATCATGAAAGAAAATGATGTTGAAGGCATGAGGGTGATTTGGAAAAATATGGCGTCTCCATAGATTTTTCAGGAAAGCTTATGAAGTAGACTTGATTCATTCTTTTATGATGAATAATGTGCCGTATTCATTAAAATTTCATATCCAATTATGACTGGTGTATTTTGTTGCTGAGTCGAATTCATAATTTAATTTCCAATTAATTACTCTCTCAGTTGTGAGAAAGGTTCTTTTAGCGCCAGTCGGTCTGTTGAAACTGTGAATCTCATTACCTGAATTTTTAAAATCAATCTTATTTTTCAATTCCATGTCAAATAAGAAGATTTATTCTAAGAAATCATCCATTCAACAATATTGATGCTAGGAAAATCACAGTACGTCCATAAAGTAGGGTAAAGGCGGGATAGATGCCCGCCTTTACCCTCTACCCTTTACCCTTCACCCTTTACCTATTTAAAAAAAATATTAATTTTATAATAATATAGTATATTAAGTATTAAGAACGGTAAGGGTTTTTTACCGGTCGACAGCAATGTTTGGAGGCTGAGCGTAGAGAAGCCTCCAATTTTGCTGGAGATAGGTATTACCCTTAACGTTCGAGATGCTTATACCATTTTTTGCGCGATCGTACCTACTGAAGTAAATTTAAAAAAAATAATTTAAATTTCTTCGAAATGAACGAAATCTCAAAAGTGACATTTATAGTTTAAAATATAATTTTTCTACGACAACCTCGATAAATGTTCATTTTATAACCGTAACTTGAATCATAAACAAGCACATTTTGTACAGAATTTCATTTTTGCATCGGCTGCTAGGCAAGTTGCTAAGCAACAAATGCGAAATGGAATATTTCGTGTTAGATTTAGGTTCACTCTAAAATCACAACGACTACGGCTTGTCAAAATATGACGTCCAGCGACTAATCGATGAAATGTCTGTCAAAGTTTTAGTAGGTAACGAGTAATTTCATAGTTATAGATAAACGTGAACGATATGTTGTCATAGAAAAAGTATAGTATGCAATTTGCAACAAATGGCCATTTGCACTCGCATGAATTGCAGCACTTGCCTTCGGCTCGTGCTGCAAATTTCATACTCGTGCAAAATGGGCATCATTTTGTGCTCATTGCATAATATACTATTGCATTTTGGAGAAATTCTTTTCATACTAATTATTACTTTTTATATTGTTCTGTTCGGTTCTGAAAAAATATAAGTATTCTTATTTTTTTTTGTTCCTTTTGTGTAATGAATGGAGTAATATATTATTTAGGATTACTTCAATGTATGCGTAGGGCCAAGACGTTGGTAAGTAATTCACTTACCGACGTGTTAGACTTAGAAACCAGTATACACAACCTACCGTCCTGACAACCGATGCTGTAAATAAACCAAAAAGATCGATCGCGCAAAAATGTTCATAAATGTAGCTAGTTCAATCCTTCAAGTTCAACTGTGACTGCTCTTTTTGGATCTATACATTTTAGATTTAGCAGATTTTAGCTTTTCGTGGATCTTGATTTTTGAGGATAGATGCCTACCTGTATAGATAGTTGCCCCACCATGGAAAAACTAACAAGGATAGATGCCAGCGGCGCGGGATATATGCCTTTCATACTGTTGAATCATAATATAAATAATATTCTATTATTGTCTTTGTTTTGTTTATAATGAAAAGCATTTCGATTTTTTTTAAATTATTTGATTTTAATAGTCACAATTGAAATCTACTTATGAATCAAATAAAATTATCGTAATAGAATTCTGAGAGCGTTCGTTCAACAAAAAAGTTTCAACACGCATGTTCGTAAAAGTAATTATTTAAAAAAAATTGAAATAACATAATAAAGTTCTTCATAGCATCTTGTAGCACTTACACGAATATTACTCATTGAAATGAAACTGATTTTAGCGGATTTGATTGCGGATTCATTTAAATTTAAATTTCTGACGTTTCGGCAACTTTTCAGAAGCCATGATCGCGAAGGACCCTATGGTATTCTTGTCCATTTCGAAAGCTGACTGTAATTGTTCTGTAGTCCAAGAACATACTGGAGCTCACATTCCTCCCTATCTTTTGTGAAAAATATAACAGAACACAAAAATAATGTGTTCAAAATACATGTTCAAAGCACACAGAATACAATAATAGTATACATGGTGAATGGAGGGATAGATGAACGTGATCGTTAAGTTCGCCGCGAATATGAATCCACACACGAGCGAAACGAGCTCTCACCTCACGACGGCCGTGGCTAAATGAGGTAGGGGGTGCCTGCGGCGCTTAGTTATACTATTGTTGTTCATTCGAGTGTTTAGGAAGTAAGGTTTTTTGGAAACCCTATGTGTAATTTCCCATTTTTCCATTCTATTTGGCTTTGACTGAGACAACCAGATCTGCAGATTTTGGTGCAGCTGCAGCCCGGAAATCCATAATTGGGTCTTCGAAAATTCGAAAAACGGTTTTATAGAGAACACGGAATACCTTTTGTTTGAGTAACACTTCATACATAGTAGCGATAGAGAAATAAAACGTCGCTCAAAACAACAATTCTGACGACGTCTATATCAGAGATAACATACTTTATAGATGGACATCTGATCCGTGGCGCTTCATGTGGCGAATCAATTGACAATAATTAATATTATTATCCAATTCACATTTTCACAACGAACTAGAAGAACGAAGTACACAAGTCGTGAAATGGCGTGAACCGACAATCGACCTGATTCTATAAGGGAGTGGTTACAGCTTAACCACTCAGTTGAGTGGTAAAAAGCAAGGTCAGTGATTAAGGTAACCACTTTATTGGATTTCGGACTATATAACACCAAAGTTCTTAACTTTTTAACGATTCTAACCTCCAAAATGTCCTAACCACCGTTTCTCTGGTGGTTGTGCTTTAATCACTATTGCTTGTCATTGTCAAAGTGATTATAGTGAGTGAAAAGCAGTGGAAAGTATATGATAAGAAGTACGAAGATGATGATAATGGTCGCGTTCATCCCAACAAAGTTGATCAGGTAGCGATTTCTAGAGTGATCCATCAGTTCGTAATTCTGCTGAACGTTCTAATAAAACCATCGACATATATGTAACAAATGTCAATGAATACAACAACTCAATCACTCTGTGAACTCAATTTTATTTGATATATACGACAATTATGAAATAGGTATTGCTTCTAACCATTAAAAAATGGGATTTAATTGCAATACATAGAGCCTCCCACTCTGGAGCATACTATGAAGAATTGAATTTCCTGACAAACTATACAATTTATTAATGAAATAATAAGTCACCTCCAGCTATTCACTCATTTTCAGTAGTAATACCCCTAGGGTCTTGATAATACCGAGATAATTTTGTCATAGAGAATGCTGAAAGCGTGTTGCTTGATAATAGCCCAAGGCCGCAGGCCGAGGGCTATTATCTTTGAGCAACACGCTTGAAGGATTCTCTACGACAAAATTTTGAGTATTTATCAAGACCCGAGGAGTATTTGATAAGATAATTTTTTACTTTGTAGATATCAAAAAATTGATTGTCAATCTGACGCTTAATACTTTTCAATACAAACTTTATTAGTTTTAATCAAAAATTATCAATTTTTATTTAAAACTACAGTTGTGAAAAGTACAATTGGTAAATTAATTGAATCGTTAGATGGAATACCAAATCTTTCCGACATTTTTAATCCAGTTGTCAGTTTGACGTTTAATTAATTTTTAATAAAACATAAACACCAAACTGAAAAAACCACATGTAGGGTATTATCGCTGTAATACAGCGGTGATTGGATGAAATTTGACACATGACTTGAAATTAAGTAATTTGATTGGTTACTATATTCAATAAAAAATTATCACTAAAATACATACTAAAATACCTCCAAACAAAGATATTTATAATATGCTTCCAACATATGTCATAAATGACAGTTAATGTACCATCAATCGGTAGCGTGTATTTTAATTCTGATTGGAAAAATGGCGACTGATACCACATCGCTCAATCTGATCAGTCAACAAAACACGCGTTCAGCAGGAGATTGATGATCGCTTCGGTAGCGCTACGTTGTGATGAACGCGACCTATGATAATGACCAGGAAACAATGACCCCCCATCGTCGTAAATAAGATATTTGAAATGTTTCTTAAGAAATAAATTATTGAATTTTTAGATTGTGACATACTGACTGCCGGAAGAAACACAAAGAAAAGACTGATCGCACGCCATTTTTGAGTTACTGTTGATTATTGTGTTGTGAATATTATCATTAAAAACTATTAATATTAAATAAGAGCACAACTTTATTGAGCAAACAACAAATTGTTAAACAGAAACAAACAAAAAAATAACATTAATAAACATTTCACAAACTAAACAGTGTTCACTGTTGAAAATAATTACCTGATAGCTAATGTAGTCCTGAAAAAAACAACAGTCAGTATTCGCTAACGGGCGCATAACATAACCCCATGGAATTTGCAATTTGACATTGATGCATTTCGGCGCCAGTTTTGTCAAAAACGCCAGAACCCAGACAGCACAAGTACATTCATAGAATATTCATAGAAGCACATTATGGAATGTTTAAACGTTCCTAGAATATTTCCACAACATAATCCATACATTCTATGCACATTGTATGGACATCCAAAGTGGACCGATTTTCACATTCACATATAAACATTCTCAGAATATACTGAAGAATATTCTTAGCAGATCAATAGAATGTTTCCAGAATATTTCTTTCACGTCCTAGGCACATTCTATAAACATTTTCCGAACATCCTGAAGGATTTCCTAAGAATATTATCAAAATGTTCTTAGCAGCTTGATAGAATGTTTCCAGAAAATATCTTTCATATCCTAGGAACATTCCATGATTATCCAATTAACGTTCAATAAATATACTGAACATCTGTTTTATTTTCTGATACCATAGGTGGTATTGCAAATGTTGAGAAAAATGAGAAAATGTACCTTTGTATTAGATTTATTGACACAACAGAATTCTGTGAAAAAATACAAAAACTGAAAATTGATAAATTAAAACTGACCATCAGCTTCTTTTTCATATCTTTCCTTGCTCTTCACCAGCCACTGTTTGACAGATCCTTCCACTTCTGCTGCATTGGATGTTGTGAATAGTCATTACAGCATCTACAGAAAATATCTCCTTTATTGTCAACTTTCATAATAAAAAAAAGATTTTTGTCACAGTTGTGAATTAAGTCTAACAGTATATCTATTTCAACACAATTCTTATATTATGCTACTATTGCAATAATTTTGTCTACTTCAGTATCATTGCTTCATGATCCAATTCACATTTTTTTTTAAATTATCACTGAATATTTCAGAAAGCGAAAATATATGAACTGCTCGAAGGATAACTAGAAAGGCAAACAATTTTACACCAACACGTGTAGGTATTTCTCTAGTTGTTGTATCAATAACTTGCTTTAGATTTCTATAATGAAAAATAAATACTTATTTTATATATAATATACATACCTGCAACAAATAACTCACCTTTCCAATGTTCTTGATCATACAACAGAATTAACCCACAGGCCTCGACTAACAAATGCGAATTAAGTTAACTGTATAAACCCTCACTTCGTGGAATCTACTCATCATATGGTTTTAAATTAAACTAACTGTTGTTAAATGACTCCACAATATATTTGTAAAAATCTGTAAATTGCAATTTACAGATTTTTACAAATATATTGTGGAGTCATTTAACAACAGTTAGTTTAATTTAAAACCATAAAATGCGAATTAGTAATTACATCACGACAAAACGACAGCCGACAATTGACATTACAGTATTGTCAGTATTTCATGATTTTCATGAACATTCCAGAATATTTTATCTCAGGACCTCCATAGAATTAAATTCCAGAATATTATTGAAATATTCTCATGAAACAATCTATGAGTATTCGCAACAATCCATGAACATTCCATGAATATTCCGAAGAATATTCTACAAGATGACAATTTCGGACCCTATGGGAATATTCTGAGAATGTTTGTGCTATCTGGGAATCGGCTAGCTTCGCATGATACATTCAAACTACTTTAATCACGGTGAGTAAGCGTACGAAGTTTAATAACCGTGGTAGATTTTGGTTTTACAGAATCCGAAACATGGATGGCGTGAACAAGTGATTAAAATTCTATCCCCAACCACGTTATTACGCTAGTCACTCTTTTAAACACTTTCTCATAGAATCAGACCAAATGTAACGCATGCGCAAATATCTTGAATAACTATCAACAGCGTTACAGTTCTCATTGAACCCTAAATTTTATAACTGGGTTCAGTACTACTCAGGCTCTCTCGGTAGCACTATTCTCGCATGTTTAGAGTGCTCACACCCTGGTCTTTATAGTTTTATTCGGGTTTTTGTTTCCGTAAACCAATCTGGAATTGCGCAGAGTTAGTTGCGTACTCTATTCAGCACTAAGACCTATTGTGTTGTACTTCAGTAGGTTTGGCTCACACCACCCTTCTCTGCAAATAATTTGAGCATGCGTAGAAAATATTCAAAAAATCGTACTAGCTCGAGGCAGGTTTAGACGGTTTCCGTACCGTCCAAGGATTGTTCTAAAATGAACGACAAACTGCGGTGGTCAGAACCATCCTGAAAACTTCGGACAGTCCTAGAACAAAAATTGCATGAACCCGAATAAAGCTTTTATACTGCAGGAATATTGTTTCCAGATTGGTGACAATGCTCAATGCCTTACCTCTTAGGGTACAAGAACTTGGTCAGAAAATGTCAACATGACAACGATTCCATGCGACTGAGAACAGGCCCATGGAAATCGATGTTGAACTTAACGCGCCGTTGAGTAGACCTGAATTCATAACAGCTGTTCCAGCGTGAAAACCCGTTCCAGATATGTATGAGGTTAAGCGGCCACTGCATTACAAAATAAAGTAGAATATTCCTCGCAGGGCAGCTTAGCGCAATTTGGTTTAGCTCCGTCTCAACAATGGGCTTTTTAATGCAGTAAATAAAGGAAAAAAGTTAACATTGATGACGCCCTATTTTCATCTTCTGGTTGGAAGTTGCATTGGTACCTCATTAAACATGAAAACGCCTGCGAGGGCGGAGAAAATGACCCCAAAAGACCAGAAAAATAGGTTTTCAGCTAATATCTCCTAAAATATGGCAGTTAGAAATTTTTGGTTCAGATAAAAATCAAAGTTCAATTAATTTTTTTCAAAAATGGTCTCCATGATTTTTCTCAAAAATTTGACCGGTTTCGAGAAAAACGGCACCAAGCGTACCTCGAATAATGAGCTTCTGTGCTGTATGCCGGAGACCACAGTCCGTGTATTCACACATCAGCGGGGGACAAATTATTCAATAACTTTGTGAAAAATGCATATTTTCTCATGATTCAAGGTTCATGTGAAAAAGGAATTCTGCTGATATCATACCCTGTGAAATGAGTCACGCTTGACTCTTTTGGCCATATCGGAACACGGGTCAAACTTTCTGCTCCCGGGCAATTTTGACCTCGCCAGGAATTTGTTCCTAATTTTTTTGTATTGCACTAATTTACTCGGAATTTTCTTGATTATGGGTCCTCATAAGGTCCTTTGTCATCCCTGAAATTTGTATACCCTAATTTTTTTAATTTTTATTTAATCGTTGTTTATTGAATCCCAAATTTTTGCTGTTTTTTGAGCGCGGGGAAATTTTGTGAAAAACCATCAATTAAAAATTGATACATGATCCAATTGGTCTCTATGATACATCATTTGAAAGCTAAGAATGTCTACTTTTCGATTGTGCAATTACTGTTTTTGACGAAGTCGTCCATTTTTCAATGAAATTAGAAAACGCGGGCTCAAGGAAAAAACGCACTTTTTTTTGGTGGTTTTCCCTTTGTTCTTTATTTCTAGAATTTTAACACTTCAACTAGTGTAACGGGGGAATTCCCACCTTTCCATCGATGTATATAAGTCATACCTTTGATACCCCAGGGAAAAATTAGTATATTTAAATGTATACGCTATAATTTATTACTTTCGTTCTTCCGTCGTTCGCCGCGCGTGTGCTCTACGTGGCGCTCGTGTCGTCTGCTACAAACCATGCGGCCACGCTTGGAGGCATGAATGTGTTTGTTTTCCGTCATTATTTTAATAAATATTATTGTCAATTATAGAGAGAAGTCATAAAAGTGAAGAATATTGAATAAATAGTGACGTTTTTTGAATTATAAAGACAGCGATAATATGTTATTCCAAGAGGTAGAATTAGAGGAAACTGTATACTCAGAAGCAGTTGTTGACGGGGTAGAGATAGAGGGAGCTCTAGACCCAGAAGAAGTTCCTGACCAAGAATCAGATGATGATTGATGACGAAAAGATTTATGTCATAATTGCAATGTATTTTTATATACTTTTTTATCAATTCACGAACAACTAACCCGTGAATCTCTTGTACTTTTGTCAAACATTTTCTATGTAATATTTTAGTCTATAATGTATTATTCTTGTATCATTATATTGGGTTCTCCCGTTGATAAATGAATGAATAAATAAAAATATATATATATTTTTTTCTATAATAAATGAAAAATGAAGAACGTTATAACTCGTTATTCCAAAAACCTCAATCATTCTGGCTGCAAAAGGATTTGCAAAAATTTGCGGAGAATCTGCAAGAAATTGTTGCTGATGGGTAAATATTCTCCCTTCTTGAGGCATTTTCAGTTTTCCTTATCAAAAAACTAATGAACTTCAGTATTTTGCCACATGTGCAAAGCTGATTGTTGCTAGATTCAGGTCCACTGGTGAGGTCCATCTCGCTGGAATTAATCTTATAGCCCGTTTTCCTAATAAGTATATCTTGAGGCATAATCTGAGAGGAAAACAAGACCCTCGGAAACATAAATATCCATCAAAAGTGTCTGGTTACAGGGTTTCTCATTTATGGCACCGAGGATTTTCCCAATCTGTAAAATGTGGTGGCGCCGTCTACAATTGGTTTCCACAATCCAAAACATTGAAATTGAGGGTTTTCCAACACCCCCCACCACAAATTTTGTACAAAACTTGCATATTTCACAAGTCTCAAAATTTCCGGTTTTTCAACCCGATTTTTTTGCAGAAAATATTAATGTTGCGAAAAAAATCGTAGGAACCATTTTTGTAGAAAATTGACTGAACTTCAATTTTTCCCAAAACCGAAAATCTCTAAACATATTTTAGGAGATATTGGCTGAAAACCTATTTTCCTGGTCTTCTGGGGCCATTTTCTCCGCCCTCGCACGCGTTTTCATGCAGAACTTTGTCTCATGTTTAATGATGTACCAAATGCAACTTCCAACCGGAAGATGAAAACAGGGCGTCATCAATATTAACCTTGCATTTTTTTCCTCCTTCATTTACTGGATTATTTATAGCGAAAATGGAATTGTTATAAATGGTCCTTGGTGAATATCAATATATATGACCAAAATATATTTCAGAGGTTGAATATTTTGTGTAGGTAGGTGTCAATCAACTGAACTTTGTTAAATATATTAGTTATAATTTTCGAAATAACACATGTTTTTTGGTACCTTAAGTCACTATACTTTTGTTTAAGCCATGAATAAACTCACAAACCAACTTCGTTCGCACTTTATCAATATTATAGATGCATCTTCAAAAAAAAAAGCCGAAATCTGTTCACCCTTTGTGTGTTGCTGGCTTGACTAATGACGCAGCTTGTAAATTACACACACTGCAAAATTAACGGTAGAATTGGCTAATTAGGTACAGCCAAATGGTTGATTAATTTCAGTGAGAAGAAATATTTACACGAGTATATTAAAGATAAAGTGATAAAGAAAGAAGAAAGGAAAATGTGAAATGGAGAGAGATAAAATGCTGCAAGTGCTGTCTCTAGCAGGTACAACTGGTGAAAGTAGAATGAGCTTGTTAAATATAGACTTTCTTGTGAAACACGAAGGTTGCCCCAATTGAATGTAGAGAATTTAACAATTATATATACATGCTAATATAACCGTTGTTATGAACACAACAATATTTGGAATTTTTCAAATCACTGTATTGTTACGGTCTTGAAATGCTTGATATTTTATCCAAAGCAGGAGGATTGAGGGTGGGTTTATCAATGCTTGGTTGAATATTGTAGCCTTCGGCTAAATCTTAGCTGTTGGTTGAAGTGTTTATCAACTGCCAGTTTCAGCAGCTGGCAGTCAAACTTTCGGCTTCCCTAGCTGCCACTATCAAGTTGATGTTAACCATAGAACATACAGTTAAATACGAGAAAGTGGTGTTCCGTTATTCTAACCATAGATTCTTACTGACAACTGTGTCATGATTTTTTCATGTTTGCTTACATTTTGCAACAAAGATTATTTCAACTTGTTATACTTAATAGACGACATAGACGACACTGACAAGTGAAATTTTTCACGATGTTGTCAGAGTAAGCTCACGGTAAAATAAAAAAAACTTTCACCTCTATATTTATGATTCAGTGTGTTATAACAAAATATGCGAATAAAATTAATAATATATTTCATGTAACGGGTGGTCCTCCTTACACCAAATTAAAATAAGAAATTTCCATTTTGACAACATTACACTTACGTTCATAACCCGAACAAGGTTGGCAAATGCTCAATTACACTTGATAAACGCTTTCTATTGTAACCGAGACTTTGACTGGCGGCTAGAGATAGCTGAAGGCTACGTAGCTGACAGATTTAACCGGGCATTGATAGACCCGCCCTAATGTTTAAAAGTATTGCAGGAAAACAGTATTTCCAATAAACCCTTCATCTATTCTTCTCTCTCATCTAGATACTTTCTTGAGTACACTGCAGACAGTACAATGATGGTATATTATAACTATCACCATCTACCCAAAAACTCTCGAACTGTTGTCACATCATTATTCTATATTAAAAATACAGGTTGGTCACTGAATATTTTATTTAAGTAATGGTGATAAATTCAGTTAACATGCAAACTTACCTGTGGTCTTCAGATGTTTCATTTTCTGAAATAAAAAAAAAACTAGTATCACTCCATGTAGAGAAAACAGAATTTGTTGACAAATTTTTCATTTGAATACAAATTAAATCAAATTGTATAAACTATTGACACTTATAACGAAATAAGCCGTTACTATACGACCTCTGTTGCAAAGTAATTGGTAAGTTTGCCGCCCGTTTCGTGTTTATTTATTATTCATTATCCATAACTACAATCTTTATTACCACTTTTTTGCGTTTATTGTTTATTGTTCTATTTTAACAAAGTATTATATTCCACCCAAGCTATTTACTATTTTTATTATTTATTCACTTTGATAAACAAAATCTGTAGTCCACGCATTTTTATTCTTATAGTTCACACTATAACTAAGCCCCAGATGTCAATAAATTTGAAATAATTTAAACATACAATTGCTGTTAGTCCAAACTATTCAAATTATAAATCATAATAAAACCTGGATAAAAAACTTATGATGCTATCTCCTTTCGGAAATTGAAAATGTAGCTTCCAGCGTTACTTTAAATATTTAATTCTGATATTACTATGTTTCCAGATTATTATTATCGCACTGGTGCGGTAATGTAATCAAAAACGCACCAGTATTACCCGTTACATGACAGTTTTAGATAAAGGATATAAAAATGAAAGACGTGATACCTACAAACGAAAAATGTAATGTGAAGCTCTTTTTTTAAATTAAATTTTTTTTCGCAACATTTCAAGTACAATAAAATCTGCCGTTTGAAAGTACCAACGTTGAAAAAAATTACCAATAACTGAAAGATGATTTCAAAAATGTTCCACTGCAAAATTTCATACACTTGAATATCCCACATTCCTGGTTATTATTTCCCTATATATGAAAACCGGTATTAAATTCTTGTGTCTGTGATAATGGAAATTCTGTTTCCACTTTTTTAGATTTTTCGCAACAACGAAATTCATGTAGCACGCAATTTGAAAATTATAATCAAAAGTCGGCGTATGATTTTTTTTAACCTGTAAAAATTATATTTCAAAAGCTTTTATTCCAAAAAATATTGAAATTGTAGAATTGACAGATCAACCATCTATGACACTCGATGTGAACAATCAAGAAACACTAGAATACCCAGTACTAAGAAGGCGCTGGCATAGAGAGGGTTGTCTTTTGCTTAGCGAGTAAACCAAAAATAGGAAAATTTAACAAAAAACGTTGACATTCGCTGACGTTTGATTGAAAAATTCACGTGAAACGTCAAAGTTATCCAGTGACAGATGGTGAGAAACTTTTTAAATACATCAGGGCTACGTTCATAAACTTACTCCAGTGAGTAGAGAAGAGTATAATCACGTGATTAGAAAAGTATGTTTGATGGTTACTCGGAGTAACCGTTCAGAGGCTACACAGGCCGGAGGTAAATCAAATGTCATTTTGTTGTGTATATGAATTTGAGGTTATATTTTTCATTTCGAAAAAAGAAATTCATCAACCATGAACATTGATTAAACCGTGCATGAGTTGAATATTAATGATATTAATATTATAACACAATGTTGGGAACTCATGTTGAATGATGATTAATGATTAATAAATTTCAAAGTGTTATATTACATCATAGGTAGGTACCTACCCTTATTTTTTAAAATAATGGTATCCTTCCCAATTGATAGCACAGAGAAGTCCATTATTGACTGTAACCATATATCTATTGATAGATATATGACTGTATCAAAATCAAATCATATCAATAAAAATAACCAGCAGTAATCTGAACAGAAATACTGTATAAGCCAAACTGTCATAACTATCAGAGTATATGATCATCCATAAAAAAGCGGAGTATGCAGAGTTTACTCCGGGTAGGTTTCTCACGTTTATGAAAGCATACTCTATACTGGTAGAGTAAATTTATGAACGCTTCGGAGTAAACTATCCTTACTCCGAGTAAGCTTATGAAAGTAGCCCAGGAGCTAATTTTCCAAGTATATAATATCCTCCAAAATAAACAGCTACTCAAGTGTTGCCAAAGCTCGCTAGCTTGAATGGGATCTCTCTGTTCACTATTCTTTTTACTTGCTTGTTCACTTTGTCAAAAGCACGCTTTTAAATCTAAAACCAAAATCCCAGTTTTCTGAGAGGCTTTAGTGAAGAAGAAGCCTTTCATTTAATGCTAACAATCAATTTTTCTCTCTGTTACGTTATTGTTTTCAATTTATAAAAAGAGAAAATATGTATGTAGTTGTCATACGAACTATGATAGTGAAAGAGAAGCCTGTTATAATTGGGAATTGCTGGACGAACGAACTGATTTTCGAGTAGATCACACCCCTTTCAGTTCCTTTTTTGTGATTTTCTCAACCATCCTAATTCTTGATTATTTCAATATAGTCGACTATTAAAAAACAATTGTTCCTTTCGGAATACTATACTTGGCAATACTATACTGTACCCATCTTATTTTTCGTCTCGTTATGTGACAAAGGAGAGATGGAAGTCATCCAATCGGTCAATAGGTGGCTAGATAAACACTGTGTTGATTGTAAGATGCGAGGAAGGGATTCCTGTAGGAAACTGTCAAGCGCGAGTTAACTTTTTTACTAAATAGAATTCATAGTAGTATATTATGCAACGATCGTGTAATAGTGGTGTAATGGCGAGTTTCGTATGGTTATTGCGAGTGTATTAATAACTATTACATGGGAGTTACATACACTATTTTTTCTACGAAGAAATTTTATTTTGAAAAATATAAAAAATTGTCCTACCCGGCACTTGAACCCAGCATGTACAGATCGGAAACAACCTTATGCGGCGCCTTTCCTCACTGTGGGACTGGACCACATTGTCAAAATAATAGTTTAAAGTGTATAGGTATTCTTTTTTCTTATTCTTTTGGGAATCAAACCACAATAATGTTTTTTATTTTTTATTTCGACGTTTCGGTAGCGTTCCAGCTACCGTTGTCAAGATTAACTAGTAATGAAATTGATAAAAAAATTTTTGGTCCCTATCTGACACAACGAAAGAATATGACAACTAGACAATCAATAATATTTTGAAGTTTAAGACTACGAAACTTTGTTGTCAAATTTTATTAAGGTCCATTCATAGTAGATCACACCTCTGGTAAAATGTGAAATAAAATATTTTATTTCGGAAAATTCAACAGTTAAACGAAGTATGGTGGTTCAATTCGCCACTGTGGTAAAGTTTTTTCTTTTTGTTCTCAGTTCTTGTTGGAACTTTAGTTCTTCACGCCAGGTTATGTTTGAGCGACCAGGGGTCGCGACGCAAAAGATCTGACCGTTACGCGTTACGTGACGCTACGTTATGTTACATTGCTTCGTTATGTGCCTTGCTTTTGCGTGCTTGTTGCTTCTTAGTCTCTCTCTTGTTTACGAAGCAGCGATTCATAATAATAAATATACCCGGATTCGAACCCGGGCCGCCCGCGTGCAATGCGAGCATTCTAACCACTGAACCACCGATGCTATATTGAAATCCTATGCAAAGCTGGTATTCGCAGTGCTAGTGATCTACTTGAATTTGTTCGGATAAATTTTTACTATTATTTCCATAATTTTTTTTGCGCGATTAAGGGGTCTAGCTACTTTTTGAAATACAGGGTGTTGAAATTTTGAAAACTTGAATGTTTTAATTCGATAACTTTGAAATGGATGGATAAATTGATTTGACATTTGGCAGGTAGTTTTTAAATGTAAGAGGACATATTTTGGAAGAAATTGTCGTTTGTGCAACTAGTGTGGATATGATGGCCATATCGCACGAGAACGAAGATGGAGCACGACGCCGTAGGCGGAGTGCTCAATTGTTCAAGTGCGATATGGACAATCCACACGAGTCGAGCAGCATATTTGTCTACGACCCACTTAGGAAAAAATCTAGAAAATTAAAATTTCTATAAACTGTAATATAGCTTCAAATTAAAAATTTAACAATTCAATTTTATGTTTCCACTAAATTTGTGGTAAACGAATGTCCAATTTGTAATATGCTACGGTTTCCTTTTTTAAATATACGATGCTGTTATAAGTAAATGTTGCCAGTCGGGCTCCCTCATGGAGGGTACCGTACCATTATCTATAATAATGAATATTCTGCTAAATATTTCAAACGTCTACCTGTTGTCGTTATTAATATCAAGCAGAAT
>CAJUYI010001925.1:26324-40424 GCA_910591695.1 Galerucella pusilla
CTGTATCTCATAAACGACAACACCTATCACACATGTTTATATGAACTATTCGTCTTAAAATTGAGTAACGAAGCGCCCCATATAATAGTTAGCTTATTTCAATCAACACAAGGATACTTGAAAATCATATTTCATTTTCCAAATAATCAAAACTCCCTTTGTTATAATTTTGAGTACTCACGCTCTGTAAACGACCTTCCAGTTTTAAACTTTCTGTTAAAATTTCAAAGAAAATTGGTAGAATAATAGCATATATTATTATACACCAAGATGGTGAAGACTATTATTATTGACCTAGTAGCAGAATTATTTCGCAAGGGCCTTGTCCCGAACGGAATAAAGTGCGAGGCCTATAAATGTCTTCCTCACCATGGTGTTTAGGTATACAATTTTCCCCCCACTAGCCAAGCTTCGGACAAAAATTGAAAATAATTCACAAACGCACCAAGAGAGGCGTTTACCCCGTCGTCTAACTGACAAGTACACTTTCAGTTTTCGATATATTATGAACGTACTCGTTATGTCATCAGTCATTTTTGGTTGAGCGCGAATTTTCAACTAATGATTTTTTAAATTCTGAAAAGAACCAGCTGGGTATATCAATTTTTATAGCACCGCTTAAATCCTAGTTAGCTGTGTTGTCAATACTGTCAGTAACTATTTATTTTATACAAAAGATATAAAACTATTCACAAATTCGTCGTTGTGGTATTTGTCGGTTCAAATTCATTCAATTTTCGGGTTAAAAAACATTGCTCAAATAACACAAACTATGCACATTAATTCAGAACATTGAAAACATGTATATTATGTTCGAGCAAATTCTAGAACCTTTCAGAAATGTTTCGAAAAGTGAGAGAATAATGGGGAATCTATTATTTCGAATATTCTCATTCTCATAGTCATAAAATACCAGATTACAATGGATAATTTTCAAGAAATATTTTATTTTTGTTACTCTTCCACTCATGAACTCACCTATCTTGAATTATTTCATTTTACTTATCATTTAGAAATATTCAGAGCTTTTATTATATTGTTTTTAAGCTGGGAGGAAGATTTTGAGAATCTTTGATCACACCACCAAAAGCTACTAGATTGTAAGTATTTCCCGAAAAGATCGTGTTGAAGCAATTACGTGAAATATGTATTGTACTGCTCGAAGTGGTCATGGCCAATTAGGGATCAAGCAATGACTAACTATTTGATAATCATTGTCCACAGTCCATGGTGAATGCAGCAAACAGAGAAGTCCTTGAAGACTTCACTTTGGGCTCAATTTGTAGGTCACGGCAGGTGTTTTTAGACGAGAAAAAACTTCACGCGATTGTGTTCACGGAAGGGGGGGGGGGGAACCGGCCTACTAAACCCTGGAAAATGGGTTTCTTGCTCTGGCTCAATATACGAATAAGAGAATCTTTTTTCAGATAATGTTACAATTTTTCTTTCCGGCTGTCTGGTGGTAACCTTAGGCTCCGGCTAGCTTACAGTGAAGACGGGTGTGGTTCACTATAAAATTTGAATCAATCTTTAAAAAAAAAGGTCTTACTTAGGGCGCCATCTGATTTTTACCCAAGCCTCAATCTGATATATACTCTTTCCCCTGAAAAATCACAAAAATAGGGAAAAGAAAAAAATAGACCTTTCTCAAAAGAAAAAAACTATAATCGTGTGTCTTGCTAAAATAAGTATTACATTACTATACTGATAGGAATAGAGTCGTTGAGTAATCTATTTTACAATAAAACCCTATCAGCAATTTAATATTAAATATATAAAAGTTCAATCTATTCAATCATTGGAATAGCTCTGCATAAAAATAAAATCAAAATCAATTTCAATCCGATTTGTTACCGGAAGTATTCTTATGAAAAAAAAATCTTGGTACCAATTTACTAAAATTCGTACCTTAAATAATATTATATGAAAAAATATACTTATATGCTTATAAAATCTTGGCCAAGACGCTTACCTAATTTTCTTATAATTACAACTTAAATTGAAACGAAAGTTAAAGTATTCTTCGAAATTAAAGAGTCAAAAATTTAACCCGTTATCATTTAATAATATAAATACATCGAAATGAAAGTAATTACCTCGTGTTCTTGTGAGGGTCGCTCATCCAATATGGCGGAATGGAAGTCCTTCGTTTATTTTAATCCGTATAAACGGTTTTTGAGTCTATTATTCTTTCCAAAATCTTCAACATCGAACCCAAAAAAATTAATTAGTTGTCCTGGCTTACTCCATTCTAAGGATGACTTAACTACTTCACACTCCAACAACGCCACAATGCACAGGATCAACACTTTTATTCAAACGACTAATTCCTCCAACAGGTAAAAATGGAAGAGCCCAAAGAAGTCCTACGTATAACCTTCCTCAACTGTGGATTACCAACTTAAGCCCCACCACAAACACGAATAATCGAGCTGTAAAAGGTCGAAAATATGGTTGCCTACCAAGCTTCCTCGATACGTATATATGACTGATTATACGAAGAAAACGAAGATATGGTGGCCTACCAAGCTTCCTCGATACTTATATAGGACTGATTATAAGAAGAAAACGAAGTGTAACAATAATAAATGAAGATCGTCTTATTATCTACAAAAATGGTCACTCATTTTTTCCAAAAATCTGATAGTTATCGAGATAATGAGACCCAAAAGTCTCCTCATTTCAGCTTCTGTTCTGCCTGTAGGAATTACATTTTCAGATGATTCATTCAGTTCATCGCAATGGGAAGACCCGTAGCTATCTATCATTCCATGTGACTTGCAGTTCGTTCGTCTTTGACAGAAATATTTAAAAAAGCGGTCAAAGTCTTTTTCCACAAGATTTCGAGACCATTTCATTGATTTGTTCATATTATTTTGAAAAATAGTCTTTTATCCTAATTTTTCTTATAATGGAACCTTAGGAGGTCTTAAATGATCTCAGAAATTTTTTTAAATATCTTCCTTGCGTTTTGATAGATAATTGATTTGTTTATTCACATTTTTCAGCCGTTTTCGGAGTTCTGTACAATCTGTGGAACAAGTGCGATTTAATAATTTATCATCCTATATATTGCTTTTCAATGCTCATTATTTTTAAGCTTAGAGTGTTTAGTTTTCGCATGTTATACTTTCAAGTAGTTCAAATAAAATCCAATCATTCTCCAGAAATCAGGGAAATTGATCACACTAGTAAAAACCGGACTTTTTTTAAATAAAGAGATAAACAAATCAATTTTTCATCAAAACCTAAGAGAAATATTAAAAAAAATTTCTGGGATCATTTAAGACTTACTGAAATTCCATCATGAAAAAAAATTAGGATAAAAGACTATTTTTCATAAAAATATAAACAATCTAATGAAATAGTCCAAAAATCTTGTGGAGAAAAAGTTTGACCGTTTTTTTTAAATATTTTTGTCAAGTACGAACGAGCTGCAAGTCACATGGATTGATAGCTACAGATCTTCCCATTGTGATGAACTTCAAATCATCGGAGAATATTAATTTTTTGCCGAGTTAAGGTCGATTCAAACAAATCAGTCACGCCACAGTTCCGACGCCGAGCCGGTACCGTTCCGTCACAGAAGCGGGTCGAAGCTTGTCTGCTTGGAAACTGTCCGGCAACGGATAAATGTGAACGCCGCTGGATAATTCTATTAAAAAATATTTTTTATGACGGACTGTACGGTTCGGCGCCGGAACTGTGACGTGACGGGACTGATGTGTTTGACCTTTATGGAACTATTCGTTCGCCCGCTTACAAGTTAAGGTCGATTCGGACACATCAGTCCCGTCACGTCACAGTTTCGGCGCCGAACCGAACAATCCATCATAAAAAATATTCTTCAATAGAAATATCCCGCGGCGTTCACATTTATCCGTCGCCGAACACTTTCCAAGCAGCCAAGCTTCGACCCGCTTCTGTGACGCAACGGTACTGGTTCGGCGTTGGAACTGTGACGTGACTAATGTGTTTAAAGGTCGATTCAAACACATCAGTCTCGGCACAGTTCCGGTGCCGATCCGAGGCATTTCCGTCACCGAACTTTTTTGACTGATCAGTCATGTTTGTTCATACACGGCCGTAACGAATCAGTTTATAGTTGGTGACCTAGGTGTTGACAAGATGGCAAGCTTCTCAGATGATAAATTAGCAATGATTGCCATAATTCTCGACGAAGAAGAAGAGCAAGTAAACCAAAAAAAAAACTCGGAAATGGGTTCATGATGCCTGGAGAAAAAGGGACACCGAAGGAGAATACGCAACATTATAATAATATACAGAACTGCTGGAAGATGATGTCAAGTTTTATCAATATTTTAGAATGTCGCAAAACTGCTTTAACTTGTTTTTTTTCTAAAATTTCAAGAAGTTTGAAAAAATAGGACACACACTGGAGGAAAGCCATTTCACCAAGCGTTGCCTTGGGACAAATCAAACAAAACGTCATATATTCCAACACATTCAATTAATTGTTCATCGTTCATTTTTAAAATTTTGCGTTGTTGATGCGCTGTCTTCTACTTGTACCTTCCGGCGTAGTCCCGTCAAAACTGAAAAATATCATTGCGGAGAATACTGACTCCATCGGATCGGAGACGGTTCGGAGACTGACGTCTCCGAAGCTGATCGGCGCCGGACGAGTGTAGATGCCGTTGTTACATTTTAATTAAAGAATATTTTTTATGACGGACGGTTCGGATCGGCGCCGGAATTGTGACAGCACGGGACTGATGTGTTTGAATCGACCTCAAATGAATAGACAAAAGAATTCCTACAGACAGAGCAGCAGCTAAAATGAGAAGAATTTTAGGTCTCATTATCTCGATAACTATCGAATTTTAGAAAAAAATGATAAATACCATTTTTGAAGATAATAACACGATCTTAATTTTTTATTTGGAAAAAAATTCTCTAATTCGCATATTGGGCCGGATATTAGCGAGAAACCCGTTTTCCAGAGTTTTCCCACCCTACTGTAAACTCAATCCCGTCAAGTTTTTTCTCGTTTGAAAACTCCTGCCGTCACCTAAAAATTGAGCACAAAGTGAAGTCTTCAGCGACTTTTCAGGAACTTCCGATATTTTCAGGTGTTCAGTTACTGGACTAACAGCAATTGTATGTTTAAATTATTTCAAATTTATTGACATCTGGGGCTTAGTTATAGTGTGAACTATAAGAATAAAAATGCGTGGACTACAGATTTTGTTTATCAAAGTAGATAAATAATAAAAATAGTGAATAGCTTGGGTGGAATATAATACTTTGTTGAAATAGAACAATAAACAATAAACGCAAAAAAGTGGTAATAAAGATTGTAGTTATGGATAATGAATAATAAATAAACACGAAACGGGCGGCAAACTTACCAATTACTTTGCAACAGAGGTCGTATAGTAACGGCTTATTTCGTTATAAGTGTCAATAGTTTATACAATTTGATTTAATTTTTATTCAAATGAAAAATTCATCAACAAATTCTGTTTTCTCTATATGGAGTGATACTAGTTGTTTTTTTTATTTCAGAAAATGAAACATCTGAAAAAATCTGAAGACCACAGGTGAGTTTGCATGTTAACTGAATTTATCACCATTACTTAAATAAAATATTCAGTGACCAACCTGTATTTTTAATATAGAATAATGATGTGACAATAGTTCGAGAGTTTTTGGGTAGATGGTGATAGTTATAATATACCATCATTGTACTGTCTGCAGTGTACTCAAGAAAGTATCTGGATATTGGAAATACTAGAGAGATTTTGAGCCACATAAATTTTGACATACGTTACACGCTAAACGTTGAACTGAGCAAGCGCAGTCTTTTTAAAATAGCGGATGACATTTTTAATTATTTTAGTTTTTGAAGCCATAACCTGCGAACGACGTTACACGTTAAACGTTATTTTGTTTGGTGTAACTAACCTAAAATTTTCTGTTTGTTTAATTTGATTTGTATACATTAATCCATGACATAAATTATGGATAATATAAAAAATATGATTAGACGTCGAGATGATCATTGTCTAATAGAGGAAGTTAATAAGGGCGCTATTCTTCACGAAATTTTCAGCATATACTCATTAGGCAAAATTAACGTTAAAAGTCGGCGTTGACAAGTTAAAATAGTCAAAGATGTATATAGTATATTTTGAGGCTCAAAATATAATAAAGTATTGAAATATGTTATTTAATAGTATATTACGTAACGTGTGTGGTAAGGAGCATTTTACGCACGAATGGAAAAGTTACGCACGATGCCGCGTAGCGGCGAGTGCGTATTTCCGTGAGTGCGTAAAATGCTCTACAACACGAGTTACGTACTATACTTTACCTACGACCTACTTGTACTTGTATTTTTCATAAGAAGCATAAGAAATAACAGGTACATAATTAGAGGTGCTTGGTAAACTCCATCTCTATTACTCTATTACCAATGAAAGAGGCGCATTAAAGAACTAACGTTTAATCATTATTAATATATTGTTGTTAATCGAAAGTCCATTTTTCAATTATAATCAATACATATACATAGCCCTTTGTGCTTTTCAAATAGTAAATTTTGAATAAAATGGAGACGTCTATTGACAGTTGCTAAGATGTTGCTAGGGAAGCCGTGCGATTTACTTTACAGCTGTGCGTTTTTTTAATAGTGCGTAATAGCTGTCATTACATTGATACCGACTGTGTGTTATTGACTGATTACAGGGGGGGTCGTGGGTAATAGTATATTACATAACAAGAGTAGTAAGTTGCTTATTACATGCGAATAGAAAAGTTGCGCACGAGCCGCGTAGCGGCGAGTGTTGTAATTCTATAAGCATGTAATAAGCTTACAACTCTAGTTGTGTACTATACTTTTTCTACGAACAACTCCATTAATAAAAATAAAACGCATGAATAACATGTACATTGACACTAACAGCTAGTGACAGCGAGTTTTATTAATTATTAAACGTCAAAACAACCTCTACTAACTCGTTTCCATGGTTACTCGAAACCATTGACTGACAAGGCTTTGGTGATAAATTGTTGTTTTTCTAGAACTGAAGCGTAATTTTTTTTATTACCTGCTAGTCATTACGTGTCAGTATCCGTAATGATCCATTTACTTAGTAACCAAATAGTAGGTAATATGGAATTTACTAGTGTGAGAGTAGAAAAAATTATTTATGCATAGTTTTAATACAATTCTAATAGTTTTTCATATTTTTTTTATTCAACGATATAAACATAATACACTTGACAATTATGTCAAAACCTTACCGCTCAATAAGGTTTCGTTTATTTTGACGTAAATAACGGAGTACGTTATCGCTTATTAAGGTGATCGGTTATTTTTTCACTATTGCGCCTGAGCAAAATAACCGATAACGTATAACGTTGATCAAATAAGTGGCTTAAAATCTCTCTACTGTTTTCCTGCAATACTTTCAAAGTTTAGGGCGGGTTTATCAATGCCCGGTTTAGGGCGGGTTTATCAATGCCCGGTTTAGGGCGGGTTTATCAATGCCCGGTTAAATCTGTCAGCTATCTCTAGCCGCCAGTCAAAGTCTCGGTTACAATAGAACACCACATAACACCACATAACCGACCACATAACCGACAGCTAGCTAACTGGAGGCTAAGTGTAATTGAGCATTTGACAACCTTGTTCAGGTTATGAACGTGAGTGTAATGTTGTCAAAGTGTAAATTCTCATTTCAATTTGGTGTAAGGAGGATCACCCGTTACATGAAATATACATATTATTAATTTTATTCGCATATTTTGTTATAACAAACTGAATCAAGAATATAAAGGTGAAAGTTATCATTATTCTATTTTACCGTAAGCTTACTCTGACAACATCGTGGAAAATTTCAGTTAGAATCTTTGGTTAGAATAACGGAACATCACTTTCTCGTATTTAACTGTATGTTCCATGTTTAACATCAACTTGATAGTGGCAGCTAGGGTAGCCGAAAGTTTGACTGCCAGCTAATGCAAACTGGCAGTTGATAAACACTTTGACCAACAGCTAAGATTTAGCCGAAGGCTACAATATTTAACCGAGCATTGATAAACCCGCCCTTAATCTGTCAGCTACGTAGCCCTCAGCTATCTCTAGCCGCCAGTCAAAATCTCGGTTACAATGGAAAGCATTTATCAATGTACCACATAACCGACAGCTAGCTAACTGGAAGCTAAGTGTAATTGAGCATTTGACAACCTTGTTCGGGTTATGAACGTGAGTGTAATAATGTCAAAGTGTAAATTTCTCATTTTAATTTGGTGTAAGGAGGACCACCCGTTACATGAAATATACATATTATTAATTTTATTTGCATATTTTGTTCTAGCACACTGAATCATAAATATAGAGGTGAAAGTTTTTTTTTACCGTAAGCTTACTCTGACAACATCGTGGAAAATTTCACTTGTCAGTGTTAAAATTGTGGTACTGATATTTTTATTTCGTCTATGTCGTCTATTAAGTATAACAAGTTGAAATAATGTTTGTTGCAAAATGTAAGCAAACATGAAAAAATGATGACACAGTTGTCAGTAAGAATCTATGGTTATAATAACGGAACACCACTTTCTCGTATTTAACTGTGTGTTCTATGGTTAACATCAACTTGATAGTGGCAGCTAGGGAAGTCGAAAGTTTGACTGCCAGCTGCTGAAACTGGCAGTTGATAAACACCAACAGCTAAGATTTAGCCGAAGGCTACAATATTTAACCGAGCATTGATAAACCCACCCTTAATCCTCCTGCTTTAGATAAAATATTAAGCATTTCAAAACCGTAACAATACAGTGATTTGAAAAATTCCAAATATTGTTGGGTTCATAACAACGGTTATATTAGCATGTGCCGTATATTGTTAAATAGGTACTCTACAATCAATTGGGGCAACCTTCGTGTTTCACAAGAAAGTCTATATTTAACAAGCTCATTCTACTTTCACCAGTTGTGCCTGCTAGAGACAGCACTTGCAGCATTTTATCTCTTTCCATTCCACATTTTCCCAGCTTCTTTCTTTATCACTTTATCTTTAATATACTCGTGTAAATATTTCTTCTCACTGATATTAATCAACTATTTGGCTGTACCTAATTAGCCAATTCTACCGTTAATTTTGCAGTGTGTGTAATTTACAAGCTGCGTCATTAGTCAAGCCAGCAACACACAAAGGGTGAACAGATTCCGACTTTTTTTTTTGAAGATGCATCTATAATATTGATAAAGTGCGAACGAAGTTGTTTTGTGAATTTATTCATGGCTTAAACAAAAGTATAGTGACTTAAAGTACCAAAAAACATGTGTTATTTTGAAAATTATAACTAAAATATTTAACAAAGTTCAGTTGATTGACACCTACCTACACAAAATATTCAACCTCTGAAATATTATATTTTGGTCATATATATTGATATTCACCAAGGACCATTTATAACAATTTCATTTTCGCTATAAATAGTCCAGTAAATGAAGGAGGAAAAAAATGCAAGGTTAACATTGATGACGCCCTGTTTTCATAGGTATGGTATGGTATCAGAAAATAAAACAGATGTTCAGTATATTTATTGAACGTTAATTGGATAATCATAGAATGTTCCTAGGATATGAAAGATATTTTCTGGAAACATTCTATCAAGCTGCTAAGAACATTTTGATAATATTCTTAGAAAATCCTTCAGGATGTTCGGAAAATGTTTATAGAATGTGCCTAGGACGTGAAAGAAAAATTCTGGAAACATTCTATTGATCTGCTTCAGTATATTCTGAGAATGTTTATATGTGAATGTGAAAATCGGTCCACTTTGGATGTCCATACAATGTGCATGTATGGATTATGTTGTGACGTGCTTTCTCTTTTGACTACGATTACGGACGTCACTATGACACCCACGGGTTCAGTATCTACTAGATTTTCTCGGGCGCCAAATTTTTGGGATGGTTTACTCCACCGAACTCTTGAGAATGCAGCGTCTAGAGTTACCAGGGTAGCAACAGATGGAGGTTAAGTAATTCCAGGGGTCTGTTGTTTTTGACCTTGACGTAACACGTAGTGGGAAACAGGCTTTAATTGTTCACCACTATCGGAAAATGAAACTACCAGTTGCTGAGAAATTATAGTTTTTTATTTCTACTTTGAAATAATTTATTTTGAAAATACGGTGCTTTATTTTCGAATAACTAAATGAATATTAAAATTAAATAGTACCTATATTACAATAATTAACTACGTTAATACTAGAACCAAAAAAAACCACAACACCAAGCAATAAATTAGTTGAATTCGTTTTACAAGATACGTACAGGCTGAGGTGCAAAGCTTACTGTTATGACTAGATGCAGGTGAAAATAGTGAATCTTAACTAGCGGTCAGATGATAAATACGCAAAGAAAGCGTTATTAGGGTACTAGCGGGGCTAACTAAGCGTTTCTTGATATTTGTGTACAGATTTAATCAGAACGAAAGTAATTTATAAAAAAAAAACCTTTAGTTGCCGATACTTAAAACGGAAATTTTATCAATTTGCCTGGAAACCTCCCGAATGTTGTACCTGCTTTGGCAGCGTACATGTACAAGATTATTCCAGGTTATCACGGTTGTCGGAACCTGTTTTTTTAGATTGACGTTACCCCGGCCGTTGGTGCTAAATTACTCACTTAAGTAGAAGCTAGACAATAGAGTCCGAAAACCTCTCCCTAGTGATCCTGCTTATGCAGCGAACACTCGTGAGATTATTTCGCTCAACGCCTTGGAAAATTCTCGAAATGTTAGCACCTGCTAAGGCAGCGTGCACGTACGAGACTGTTCCAAGTTGTCTTTGATCAAATATCTCAATCTACTACAATGAACTGTTTCCTTCGGTCGGGTTTCTTTTAAATATTTTCAGAGCTACTCAAGAATTCACCTGCTCAGGCAGCGATCAGCCTTTGAGATTCCTGAAAATATTTTCCTGTCAGATGAACGGCGGCAGTCGGGTTTCCACGAAATACTTTGAAAACCTTTCAAGAATCTACCTGCTCTGGCAGCGACAATCCTTGAAATTTCCCAAATATATCTCTTTTCCCTAAAGCCAACAATATAAATTATAGTTCGGAATTGTACACAAATACACAGAAACTTTTACTACAATTAAGCAGGCAATAAGCAAAATTAAATTTTATCAATGATAATGTTAAAATAAAAGAAGTCAAGCGTAAATGAATTTATAACGGAAGAAATTATTTACAATATACTCTTTCAATTCGCTTACCTCGTGCACGAAAATCAGTCTCCGGAAACGGTCGGTCGGATCACGGCAGCTGGTATTACAATAGCAAAGCAAAGAGCAAGAAGACCAAGAGCAAGAGAGCAGAGAGCAGAGAGCCAATTTTTGTCTCGCTGCCAAGTTTTATTATTTTTCTGTCGACCCCACTCAGTAGGTCTCCTACTTAAAAATCTTAAGAAATGCGCGGACTGATTTGCGCGTACGGTATCGTAAATCCTACAGGTGCAATATACCAGATGTTTTAAAACTAACACACATATATCAAATAAATATTAATACCCCAATTTTAACAACTAGATACGAAAGAGGGTGATATTAATATTAAAAAAATAAAAAATACTGAAATATATACTACCGGATATCGCAAAAATAGTAACAACGTTACAATGTTGTGGAAATATTCTAGGAACATTTAAACATTCCATGATGTGCTTCTATGAATATTCTATGAATGTACTCGTGCTGTCTGGGTTCTGGCGTTTCTGACAAAACGCCAGCAAAATTGGAGGCTTCTCTACGCTCAGCCTCCAAACATTGCTGTCGACCGGTAAAAAACCCTCACCGTTCTTAATACTTAGGGCCGGTTTTACAAGAGAGTTTTATACTAGGTATAGTTATACTGGGTATAAAGTTATACCAACATTTATACCTAGAATAAAATTAGTTGGTTTTACGATGCTTTTTTACACCGGTATAGCAATTCTTGGAGTAAGTTTTAAGCTAGGTATAAATTCTGGTATAACTTTATACCCAGAATAACTATACCTAGTATAAATCTCTCTTGTAAAACCGGCCCTTAATATACTATATTATTGTAAAATTAATATTTTTTTTAAATAGGAGTATTTCAAAAGGCGGGGCATCTATCCCGCCTTTACCCTACTTTATGGACGTACTGTGATTTTCCTAGCATCAATATTATTGAATGGATGATTTCTTAAAATAAATCTTCTTATTTGACATGGAATTGAAAAATGAGATTGATTTTAAAAATTAAGGTAATGAGATTCACAGTTTCAACAGACCGACTGGCGCTAAAAGAACCTTTCTCACAACTGAGAGAGTAATTAATTGGAAATTAAATTATGAATTCGACTCAGCAACAAAATACACCAGTCATAATTGGATATGAAATTTTAATGAATACGGCACATTATTCATCATAAAAGAATGAATCAAGTCTACTTCATAAGCTTTCCTGAAAAATCTATGGAGACCCCATATTTTTCCAAATCACCCTCATGCCTTCAACATCATTTTCTTTTATGATATTTTATATTATTATCATTCAATATTATATTTGATAAAGTAGTAGTAGAAAAGAAATTAGAAGACAACAGAAAAGTGTGGAACAGTCTTCATTTTTATACACCACACTCTTGTGATAACTTGGCTTTAAATATTTCTAAAATCTATGCTTCTCTTAGATACTCTGATGGTCCGTTCAATTTTTTCACGAAATTCAATCCTCAAAGGATATGAAGCGGAAAACAATATGATTGATTTTAGTCGGAGTGTTCCTGTCATACTAATTGCTTTTTTGTACATCGTCCCTCTCACCCATTTAAGCATAATTGAAACGCTGTGCAATTAACCCAAGTAATAGGGTTAATGCTGGAGACCCTTCGAGATACACATTGGATAATTGGGATTATATCAACTCATCCAGATATTAATGAGTTGCTCAAAAATCAGAGCAAGTATATAACAACAAGTAGTAATCAGTGAGACGGAATAAGATGCAGCATTTAAAAGCTTTATTGATGTATTTAATTTATATTTAATGAAATTTAACAGAAAGAATCAATTAACAGCTAATGAATATTCATAGACTCTGCTTCGCATAAGAAGAAGCCATGTGATCAAAACCAAAGCCATATTGTGAAATTGACATACAACTTGGAATCAGTAGCGTAACTTTTTCACATTTTGTAGGTTAACACAAAATTAGGTTATTAGGTTATCAGGTTATATCTTCTGAAAGTTCCTTGTGGCATTACTCATTCTTTTTTCTTATTCTTTCGGGAAGCAAACCACAATAATGTTTTTTATTTTTTATTTCGACGTTTCGGTAGCGTTCCAGCTACCGTTTTCAAGATTAACTAGTAATAAAATTAATAAAATAATTTTTGGTTACTATCTGACACAACGAAAAAATATGACAACTAGACAAGCATATCGTTAGAATGTCATAAAATAAAATATTTCATTTCACATTTTACCAGAGGTGTGATCTACTATGAATGGACCTTAATATTATTGATTGTCTAGTTGTCATATTTTTTCGTTGTGTCAAATAGGGACCAGAAATTATTTTATTAATTTTATTACTAGTTAATCTTGATAACGGTAGCTGGAACGCTACCGAAACGTTGAAATAAAAAATAAAAAACATTATTGTGGTTTGATTCCAAAAAAAATAAGAAAAAAGTTTCAGGTTATAGTTCAAATAAAACATTATTTCAAGCTTTTCGAAGTATTTTCACAACCAATGGACAATCAACTGGTATATGGAAATAATAATGGCTGTCGGCATAAAACTTTGTATGTAACGCCAATGGCATGAAACGGACGTTTCAAGGCCACATAGATTAACAAAAGCGATTTTGGTTTCTGAGCGAAGAAGTAAGCGAACTTCACGCGGCTTCCCCTCATGTGAACGGAGTCTACTATAATGGTAAGGATACGGATACGTGTAGAAACTTATGACAAGCTGAAAGTGTCTAATATTCCGAAAATTCACGATTTGGTTGTGATACTGTATTTTTTATATAATTAGCAAGGATAGTACATTGTTTACCGGGTAGGAAAAGCTTAACATTCCTG
>CAJUYI010001926.1:0-12251 GCA_910591695.1 Galerucella pusilla
GACTCGATAATTATCGAATTCTCCTCCATTGTCGGACAGAACTTCTTCCACTACATGACCTACAGCTCTAATTTGTGCCAAAACGATTTTTAGTTTCTCTACGATAGGTTTGTTCTTTATAAAATAAACGTAAAGGTATTTTGAGAAATCATCTTTGAATGTTACAAAAATATAACGATAGCTTTGCTTTGAACGCACGTTAAAAGGTACACAAACATCTGTGTGAATTCTTTCACCTGGTGCATCAGCTCGTTTTCTTGTACCAAACTTGAAAATCTGAGCCTTTCCATAAACACAGCCCTCGCATAGATCACTATCAAGGTTTACATCTATCTGTAACTCGTTTTCAATACCGTCTTAACATGTCTTTCAATTTAGTGACCAAATCTTTCGTGATATATCTGTAAAACGTTTTTGCTGCTAGCTAGATTGACTTCATTTGATTTTTCCGGTTTTCGAGTTTTCATTTCCAACAGATGTAACCCTCCAGATCGATTTCTTTTTCCAATCAGAACGTCTTTGCCTGCTATATGGAATAAACACCGTTCAGCCGTCGAAACAAACCGGCTATCTGTATACCTGTCTTGTGCTGACAAGGACGAAAACAAGTTCTTCTTTATCTCTGGAACATACCAAACATTGCGTAGTGTGAACAAATGTTTTTCTAAAACCTAAAAATCAAACCTACTGGAGTCACATGCCCAGGTAGGAACATAGCAAACTCCTGGTCAAAAAGCACTCGGTGTAGCTGACTAATGAGTTATTAAACCCCAGCAGGAACCAGAAGAGGAAAGTGACAGGATTACTCAGCGGTCACTGTACCCTAAGGAAGCATATATGAATACAATTGGCGTATATACGGATAAACCTTTATGTCGGTTGTCCATGGAAGAGATGAAAGCCTCACATATTATCTTCTTCATTAAAGATATAGTCTTCTAGAACAAGAGCGCCCAAGGGGGGATTTCTCCAAGAAGGACCTTGTGAGAAAACTGTTGAGCATGGACGGATAGTCTCTTTACATAAATGGTACAACAAAGAGCATAAAAAGCATAAAAGCTGATGCGCCATGGGCTTGAAGCCTTTGACTGGTAGTGCCGAACTAATCAATCAATCAATCAATCAGAATACCAACAAAATAGCTACCCAATGACAATAGAAAACTAATATAAAATGACACAAGGCATACCAGCTTATTAGAAAACACTATTTTGTTTGTACCTGGCCTTGCCATTATAAATTTAATTTGGACATACGTAGTATTTGAAATGGAGACATTCTGTATAAGTGGTATCTCGTCTATTAATTAAAATTAAACGTCTAAGAAACGTGGTCGTTGTTTACGTGATAATACCGATTTTATTGAACATGTACTGTTCGTGTCTACGTGATGTAACCGACAAGGAAAAAAAATTAAAAATATTATATGAAATGGAAATGACCGTTTACAAGAACAACGTAACGATAAAAAGTAGGTCATTTCTCCAAGTACGACACATACACACACTCACATACCGAGTCAAGGAAATGAATTTAAACAAAACGACAGTGATATAACAACAATTATTTCGTTGCAACATTTCTTTTTAATTTTGTTTACTTTTTTCTTTGTCCGACCTTGAAAGTTGATGCTCTGAAAAGTTTAAGTAATACATTTCTTTTTGACGAAACACAAATTAAATTAAAAATGTGAGTAAATTAGACGGATTTGTGCGTGAACGAATACATAGAATAGCAAACTTTCATCAACTTTCTTGTGTATCTTTTTATTTAGGTTGGATAATTTTTCAAGAAAGATTACACAGGCCAACAGACATTTTGGTTTCCACTCTGTTATGTAATTTTTGATTTTTTTGGTGCTGAATTAAGAATAAAACAAACAACAGCTTTTTATTAATATGGAGTTGGAAATAAATTTTTCATTCATAGTATATTGAAGTATGTGTGATCATTGTGTGACCAGTATAAGCCAGTAACCAGTTATCCTTTTTAAATACCAGTACCTATTATTACTACAAAAAATGGACATAAGAACTGATAATGTAAAATGGTTGAATTCGTGATATAACACTATACCTTTCGTTGTCAGGAAATAAGAAAAGTAGACATTAATTTGCAATTGGTGATCAAAGATTGTTGTCACCGCAGTGCTTGAAAGTGAATTCTAATATATCGATTTTTTAAATAACAAAGCAGAATCGTGGATAATACCGCAAAAATCTATAGTCCAGTCAAAATAGACTTTCCAGTTTGCATTAATTCCCAACAAGCTGGATTTTTGTGCAGGCCTTGAATACGTCATAACAAATAATATGTCAAAAGTCCCCATCGATCCCGCTTGTGCGTTGTTTTTTATTCGAGGTCGAATTTAATGAAAATTTTAACAGCAAGAAAATTACATCATCACTCATCATCAAATTCTTCATAGTCACTCGTTTCTTACTCTTCACTGTCTTCTTCCTCTTCTTGCTCGATTTGTGTAGACTGCTCCAAGATTAAAGAAATATCAGTTATATCCTCACCAATTTCGAAACAATCTTCATCTGTTGCATTTGATTCAATGTTGGTGCAAGATTGGACTTGACAATTGGTACATACCGATGAGCAATACAATCCACCTTTTATTGTGAGTATTAGCAAGAAACTGCTGTTGGTTTGTCGGAACAGTCAAAAACGATATCAGACGATGAAGATGTTTGCTTAGCTCCACGACGTTGTTCTGCAGCTTTGATATTTTTTGTATAATCAGTGTAACTGTCAAATTTTATAGTAACGTTGTGACCAAAGTGTCTACGAACATACTGAAGATATTTGTTCAAAATATCTTCAAATGTGTTCTCTCGATCCCACATAACACGATGTAACAGGTATCCTCCATCGATAATGTAGGTAGCACTTGCACTTTCGATATCAATGTTCACACATTCAAAGCAATCATAAATGGCTGACTTCTGTTTCTTGCGCATTCCAATTGCATCAAAGAGCGATAAAGGGTAGGGGGCTAATTCGTACTCGAAGAATTTTTCAAGCTCATCTTCAAATGTCTTCGTAATACTCACGCGTTGAAATAATAATACAGGATCTATTGGGACCTTCTCATCATGAATCTTCATGGTACTGTTCATAGATAATAGAGGTGGTACTTTATCAGCACGTTTCAATTTAATATTATTAAATGTTTGGCCCATCATTTTACTCATAGATGCAATACCCACTTCACGAGCATTATGGCAATTGATTTTATCATCCCCGACGACTCCATTGGCAATGGACAAGATTTTGTTCAATTCAGGAAAAGGATCATGTGATGAAAACCATTCACGAAGTTTCTTGATGTCTGCAGTATCTCTCTTTACGCGGGAATCCCTTGCATCGACATGCTGATCTGTTGTGTTCATTCTTACATCCGCTAAATCCTCCAATCTAGGGACGGACGATGACTCACTCAGAATTGTACATTTTTCACGTACTTGTGTGCATGGGGCAAATAAAACTATGTTCTAATATTTTTTGTTCAAATGGTTAACCCGATGATGCATACTGGCCACGAATGAGTGCATATTCGTGTTTTCTATGTTTAAAATAGCCATAATTCGAGAACAGTGCCCCGTAGAAAAAAAAGTGTTGATACCTTTTTTGTAGACAATCTTACGATCTACAAACTGTGTCTGAATCATTTTTCGATAGCTCTCGTTGTTTCAGAGATATACGCAAAAAACGCACAAGCGGGATCAAACAACTCACAAGCGGGATCGATGGGGACTTTTGACATATCATTTGTAATGACGTATTCAAGGCCTGCATAAAAATCCAGCTTGTTGGGAATTAATGCAAACTGGAATCATAATTTAGTCTATTTTGACTGGATTACTAGTGACGCCTAAAATTAAGAACGACAGGTTCATTAGATGGTTGGAAGGACAAAAGGTATCAAATATAAATAAATAGTCCAGGGTATTTAGAACACAATCACCCGAATAGAGGACATTTTGGAGCACAACATATATCGAGATGTGATTTTCTGCATTGTGTTCAGTAAGGTCCCAGAAAAGACTGGGAATATGTGGGTTAGCACTTTTTTGAAGAACTCCCTGTGGGCCGAAAAATGTATTTTCGCGTCATTACTTGCACCATTATGGAAACGATTGGAAACTCGGAAAAATCGCTCATAAATCGTTACTTGGGCATTAAAATTACCCGGGGGTGCACGGGGGGTGAATTGGGGGAGGAATGACAGCGTGCATGAAAATCACTCCAAACTCGTTACTCGGGGGTTCTCGGGGATGCCGAACTCGATTCTGGAATTGGAATTACCCGGGGGCGTTCAGGGGCTCCTCTGCATGGGTATCCGGGGGGTCATTCTGGGGGAAATTTGCATAGTCGATGGGAAGCGCTCCAAACTCGTTACTTGGCATCCCCGAATACCCCCGAGTAACGAGTTTGGAGCGATTTTCATGCACGCTGCCATATCTCTCATATTCACCCCAAACGCACCCCCACAGAGCCAAATGTAGGAGCCGTACAAGGCTGTGGCTTATTCATTGAAAATTACAGTGTTTATCATTCCGCCCCCAAAATGCAAGAACAGTCCTAGTTTTTTTCTGGATCATTGAATTTTTTTCTGGTAGCACAAGAGCCTTTTCTGTTTGTCTGACTATTCAACATGATAATATTCTTTTGCGATATATCCAGTGGCATGAAATTCCGCTTAAAAGAAGTTTGGAGTTTCTCCCAAGGTAATTGGTTTCAGGCTCGAACACTTCTATCCCAGTTCCGTATTCAATTTTAAAGGATGTTTGTTGATTACATTTGGTTTTTCAGAATTTTTATAAGGACAGTTTCTGTTAATCCAGTACCAAAGACATTAAAATCAAGGGCGTTTTAAATATGGACGATTTCAACATTTAAATTTTTCGTATTTCTCAAAAAATATGTTTACCACGTACGTTGCTCATACCTTCTATCAAAACGGAATTGAATTTCCCCGAATTTAAAAAATTATGAAACGAAATCAAAATTTCTTGGCATTAATACATCAATTATATAAAAAGTCAGCTCTTTATTTTGTTGACCTTCGTTATTAGCTGAACGTTTGAAAATCATATTCATAACCTCAATTATCGAGAATTTTTTCATTATTTAATAAATTAAAACGAAATCTCTTAATGAGGTTATTATGTTATTTAAGAAGACAATTTATACAAGGTGTATCTCGATGGGTTTAATTTAATTATCTATATTTTGTAAACAATTTATATATTTTGCCAAATTACAAATTATGACAAACTTGAACAAAATATTTTCGTTTAGTTCAAAAGTCCCTTTAGTATTTATCAAGCCTTTCCTTGTTTTCGGTGATAGATTGCGACTCACGAGAGTGGCTCACACCCATTTATATTCCATGAAACAAATTCAGTTTTCTAACAAACCGGATTACTTTATTTGATGAATGATATTTCAGGTCTGAGTGCAAGTAAGAGACGTCTGTCAAAGAATTATACACCTGACTCAAACCATAACGGCTTTTTTTTATTCTGTTTTTTAACGTCGGTCTATTTTTGCGACTGAGGCTAATCACCGATGCCGGGAGCACTCTACCCCTAACCGGGAATTTTGGCGAACCCACTAGTGTCCCAGCCAGTGGTAGCGTTCTTTAACGAGCCAACATCCATGGACTCGGTACCTCGGCTTTGCGTCTCCTCCGAAAGACGGCATATACGCATTATACCTCGTTAGTCCAGTAACGGTAGTCCAGAACAAGGCCAAACCTTGAAAATAGGTCGGGCCGATGCCATTTTTTTTTAATTTGCAGGTATTGATGGCTACATTCACCTCTCAAAATCTCATATATGGAGAAATGCCCGCAAGGCCCGGAAAATGGCCCTCGGAGCCCAAAAACGTTTTTGGCCGATATCTTCCAAAATATGGCACTTAGAGATTTGCGGTTTTGATAGAAATGACGAGCAGTTCAATACCTACAAAAATGGTCCCCATGGTTTTTTTCGCTAACCCAATATTTATTGCAAAAAAGGGGTCGTGAAAATTATCATGCTTGGAAAATAAAAATACGGCATTTTCTCAGCCAATGTGTGAGCCAAGGGGACTGGGTATACACGTATCTTGATTTTTTGAACTTCGAGGGTCAATCGTAGATGGCGCCACTAGTTTTCTCCCTCCTCACGTAATTATCCCGGCAATGAAGGTGCCCCCAATAACTATCTGTTTCCTGAAAATTTTTGGAGTTGAGAACGCTGTTTTGTACTCTCGGCCTGATCCTTGGAGCTCTTAGGTCTTCGGCAATGTAGCCTAGAGGTCTGCCAATTTTTGGCAAGTCATTTTCAATAATTCGGCAAAAAAGTTTTTGAAAAATAAGATTTATTTTTGAAAGTATATGAGAATTGGAACATACATGAACAATTAGACATCTATCCATCACCATTCCAACACATTTATCTCAGATGGATGTTGCTGGCTGACATCATCAACCCCCTCTCCATCCATGCCTTCTGTTTCTTCCTCTTGCTTCCCTAGCTCTCTATCTTCACCTCCACCAATTTCTGCCCCTCCCTCTGCTTGATCAGCTGATACAATCACATCTTCATCCTCATCCTTGTAATTAGAACACGGGCCTGAATGACATGAACCACAAATAATCGAGCACTTCAGTCCTGCTCTCTTACATGAACATAGCGTGGTACAGCCCATTTTAATCATGAAAAAAAAACTTGGATTTTCAGGGGGGCAAACTAAAAGAGTTGAAATGAAAAAAAAAGTACCGTTCACAAGGGGAGAACATAAGCTTTCGAATGAGGTGTATCAGAACCCGATAAAAGGATCCATTATCCCTAAATTCCGGGATTTTCCATAAAATTTCGGAAAACTCCGAAAATCCGGAAAAACCGCCCTGACGAAAACACGTGGTTTATTGGAATGCGCGAGAAAATGTTTATGTAATCCCCCGGAGTGTCTTCGAAACCCTTCAAAGTCCCATTATTCGGAAGGATTCGGTCAAAATACTTTTTATAGACAAAATACAACTAGATTCATAGGTGGGGTCAAAATATCGACCAAAATTTTGCTTTGGCGGGAATTCCCAAAATTCTGGGGGCCCAAAAAAAAACCAGTGACAAGATATTATAGATGCAGATTTCTCCTTTCAAATGAACTTTGAATCATAAAAAAATATGCATTTTTACCCGAGTAATTAGAAAAATTGTCCATCCGCTCAGAAATTAAGGAGCTGAGAGCGCCTCCCGAGATCCAGGTCAGATGTAAAAAATACGGCGCGCGTTTGTGGCCCGTTATCTCGAAAACCACCAAAATCCGAAATCTCTAGGTGCCATATTTTGGGAGATATGGACCAAAATAGTTGAGAAAATGGATTTTTGGGCTCTTCGGGGTGATTTTCAGGGTCTTGCGGTCATTCCGCCATATATGAGATTTTGAGAGGTTAATGTACACATCAATACCTACAAATTAAAAAAAAAATGACACCGGCCCGACCTATTCTCAAGGTTGATACCCTTATTTACTGGACTATCGTGCTCATTGGTATAATGCCTGCGAGCTGTGATATGCTAGTCCACTGCAGGCTGTACGGGCCCTATACGATGGTTTTCCCTGGCATGGTCACCCATCCAAGTACTAACCATGTTCGACACTTCTTGACTGTAATTATCGCATTAAACGCGTTCCACTACAGTTCTGGGTCATCGCCCATAAAGCAAGTTGTAGTTTACAGTATATCAAAGTATGAGCCTGTTTGGTGCATTTGGAAATATGCACAATTTTATACCTACCTACTTTCCAGAGGATGTCAATGGATCCTGTGGTGCAAATAAACCCCCTCCTGGGAAAGTAGAGGATGATCTTAGTGAAAGAAACTATTACACTATTTTTATGTTGGGATTCTGAGAATTTACCTATAAGCTACAGAATCTGTGAGATATAGGATCTGTAACTTGAACCTTTACAGATTTGTAAAATTTGCTATTCTGAAACCAAATCTATAAGAGTTATAGTTATTCTACAGATGTTTACCTTATAGGTTTCAATTTCACTTTTGTCAAAATCCTAACCTCAAAACCATTAAAGTATTTAACAGCTGTGTGTGTACCGACCTGGTAAACCTTAATACTAATTGATATTATCACAATCTGTGATAAAAGAATGACGTAAGTAAACTACTGGAATAATATATTTAACGTGTTATTTATTTATTTAAATATACGTATTTTGTAGAGCACAAGGTGTAAAACAAAAAGGACCAAAAATACCCCTCCAGAGCAATTGGAGTTATACTTAAAATTCATGGAAAATGATTACATTTGTCGCAGTAATACTAATAAATCCTACTTAAGATCCCAATTATTTAATGAAAAAGTGAGAAGATCTAGTGGCGCAATTATTTAAATGCATTTGTAAAAAGACTGTCCAACCGAAATATTGTAATGTGTGTATCCTACTATGGATACTTGGTGCATTAGAAGTGTGGAAGGGCCTCTGACTAGGTGGTGTTGCCGGTCACTTGGTGTGTCATCTCACAGGAATAAAACAACTACTGGAATCACTGGGACATGTTCTCTTTATTACCTTACTTTACTATGATACATTAACTCACTTATTACTAGTACTAATTAGGATCTTAATTAAAAAGGATTACGATGAATAGACTACATTTAGAATAATTTAGAATGAATCAGAATGAATTAGAATGAATTAGAATGAATTAGAATGAATTAGAATAAATTAGAATGAATTAGAATGAATTAGAATGAATGTTAAAACACTTTCGTTTAACATATTTATACGACGAGTCAAGTTCACCGTTTTGTAAACATAAACAATTCTGTTTACACACTCTGAACTTGACATCATACGTGAGACCTTTCTGTTTTCATATATGTAAACGATTCATGCTATATCGACGTTAGATTCAATGGAATTTATGTCTTTAATCATAATAATACCATAATGATAATTTAAATAATTAATAAATAATATTTCGGCCAAAAGGCATCACAATATTATTCTAAAATGCCTGTCTTGCGTATCAAACGGATTTAATTGATCCCTTAAGTGTCTTCGTTAGATTCTCATATTATTTCTAGAAATATGGGAAGTGTATTTTATAATAATACCATAAAAAATATGTACAAACCGATTCTCATCCTCTTCCAACAGAGTACCGGCGAAAATATTCAATTGTCCGTTCATATTAATGTCAATGATGTTCACTTAGAAACTTAATAATCACTTGAAAATCACCAAAAAACTAAAAACTCTACAACTTTTTAACTATATAATAATACACGAAAAATGATAATAATAATAATAATACAACGCTCTGTACCACACCCTGTACTGTTTACAGTGACAGATTTCCAGCCCGTAATTATTTACGAATATGTAAGTAACAGAAAAATTTTATTGATTATTTTTTTCACTTGTCAAAATCTGACATTTTGGTGGTTTTAACCAATAGCAATACATTATTCTAGCCAATCATTCGGTAGTATACTGATAATTCTGCTTCCTCATCGATAATACCTTGTTTACATCGAAACGTCAAAATTTTACTTTGAATTTGTCATTATTGACAACTAAAAGTGCTTCGAAATTTATTGAAAAATGAACACAAACCGATTGAGTGCCAAGAGAATATTGAACATTCAGGTAATACAAAATTTTAAATTATTGAAAAAAATAATCTTCCCAAATACAACTCGCTCTTCAAATTTCATCACATAATTTTTTATTTTCACTACTCAAACTTGTTTATTTAAGGTAAAAACATTCAAACAAACCGAATTTAGATAAAATCCCTCGTCCTAACGGACTCTTGATTTTATCAATCGGTTTGTTTTCATATTTTTGCCAAATAAACAGGTTTTCGTGGAAAAGAAAACATTATCGATAAAATTTGAAGCACTCGTGGTATTACCTTTGAAAATTCCACACTTGTGATTTTTAACCAATCAGAACGTGTATTCCTGACAGATCACCATAGCAACGGATGAATTTTATCGGAAAATTTTTCCTGGTGGGTTCCCAACAGCGAATTATACTGGAAATTTTTTTTGACGTTTATAATGACAGAATATTTTCTTTGACAATCTAATTTTCATTTGTTTACATAATAATTTTGATTAATTTCAACAAAAAGCTTAAATGTTTTCTAAATTCATGGACCATTATGATTGATGTTTATATTAAAAACGCAATTATTGTATACTATGGAAGGCTGATTCGAAGCTGCTTGCTCTTGATTTAGAGATTCTTGGACTGTCTTTGCAGAAGTTGAAGCAGACCTCATTGCGTGAATTATATCCTGATGATGGCCCGAGTCAATTTGCAGATATGGTTTTATGGAGTGACTGCTACCATGCCCTGTTATTTTAAAAAATTGCTATTTTCCAATTCCCGTTTTGGCTAGAGTTGAAACAGCAGTGGCCCTCGCAGAATGATTTGTTATCTTTATCTTGTTGACATCGATTCCAATCACTGATGCCGCCGATTTGAACCAGGAAGATATTGTATTTTGTCCAACCGGGCTGTTCTTGTACCAACCTTTGGAATTGGGGTGGTGCCAGTTTGGATTTGGAGTTAAAAATAAACGATTCGTTTTGATGAGTTGGTCTCGCTTGCTTATTAGTTTTTGAACAGTCTTACTGGGCATAATTCTTCATTGACTGTATTCGGTACAAGCCGCCTTGAGTGGTCTTGGAGAAAACCGGGTTATACTCAATGCGTCCTGTTGCTTTCCCTTGATTGTCAATTTCCTCCACAAAATATTCTATTGCTGCTACCGCTCCTTCATTTCCTCTCCAGGCCAATTCATGAGCAGCAATGTGAAATAACTTTCTTTGCAATCCTTCCGGAGTGTTTTAGTCCCAAAGTTCAATAATCTTTGTCAATTATTCGTCTGCTGATAGTGCTGATGAACTTGCCTTTCTCTTGGTTGGATCTATTTGTAGCTTCCGACGCTTATCATTTTTTGCAGCTTTTGCGTACACATTCAATGTCAGAGAATGGATTAAATTTGCGATTATACCTTTCGAAAAAATATTCCTGCAACTGCTTAGCTGTAGAATTCCATAGAACTTTGATAACACACTCCTTGTAGTCTTCGGAGTTCTTTTTTCGCATGTTGAAGGCATATAGTCTTCAAGAATGAGCGCCAGTTCTTCCACAGGTATATCTGCTCTGTCGAAATCAGTGCAAAAGTTTATAAACTGCTTCCATACACTTGCCTTCGATTTCCTAGTATTCGCTGGTGTCAACTGCTTAATATTCTGGCGAATATTTTCTTTACTTTCTTGACCGAAGCGAGACATTTTTCTACGTCGTGCTGTTTTTAAAAATTTTTGACAGAAATTAATTCTAGTTTAGAGTTTCTCTGAGTTGCCATGGTAACTGAATAATCAAGTTGACAAAACCTGTTTTGCAAGAACTTGATAAAGACGAAAATTGATGTTCTTGGAAACACATTCGGTGTGGAATTTTCTTACCGAATACCACACGAGGTCAAATTAAATCCGGAAATTTTTTCTCGCTCATGAACATTTTTAGAAAATTATCCCTTGTCTTCGACTCGGGATAATTTTCAAAATATTCATGAGCTCGAAAAAATTTCCAGAAATAATTTGACCTCTATTGGTATCACTAGTGAAAATATACTGCTTTGGATATTTCTGAAGATCGCAAAAATATTTTTTCATTTAATTTCAATCTTGTTTCACTTTTTAATTGTCATATTTTATTCTTTTACTTTTAAAGGTATCATCAGTATTATTACTACATAAATTATATCATCAATCTTTTATAGTGTACCTACATTATGCGTAAGAGAATGTCTTGCATATACCGGTGCCGTTTCACTTTCAAGAATATTTTTTATATATTTAACTAGTCATGAGAGGTTGTTTAAAGACCTCATAATTTGCGGCGAATTGATTAAAAATCATCTGGAATGTGAAACGGCACCGGTATATGCAACGCCTTCTCTTACGCATAATTTACCCAATTTAACTCGAATATTAGATCTCGGTTAATTCAAATTAAATCTTCTAGTTTTGTGTAAGAATCCAAATTGTGAAAGTATAATATATTATTTCAACAAGGGTAATTTTGTAGATCGTCTTATATACCTAGTCGTGTTACTCCAAGTGTGTAAATGTTTATATTGTTGTTTAATACCCATGCAAATTTACAGTCGGGAGTTTATTTCGGGGGGTCATCCATTCAGTCTA
>CAJUYI010001926.1:17251-40412 GCA_910591695.1 Galerucella pusilla
TAAAAATGATTTATTACTATCAACCAATTTCAAATCGAGTATACTAAGATCAACTGACTTCTTGCCTCTGCCAAGTATGCCGGATTTTTAACTTAGTAAAATTTCTTAGATAAGTTTCATAGCGAATGTAAGAAAGGTCACTCATTTTTGACATCTGATAAGGATTCTAACCTCAAAAAACATATTTGGAGTTCTTTTAATAGAATTCGTTTTGAAATGGTTCACCTTCTTCTAAACCTTGTTGTGTTGTTCCAAATGTATACCCAGTAAATCCATTTTGTGAGCTACTAGTTTCCTAATTTTACTGGTAATTTTTATTTTAATTAACCTTAGAAGTTGAAAGTTCTGATTCAATGAATTTTTGATTTATAAATTTCAATTTCAATCTTTGTTTGTTTGCAAATGCGCTTGCGCTTGCGCCGATATTGTCGACTTTACAGCGATTGAAATGTGAGTTAGTGCATTCGAACTACGATTCAGCTCAGCTAAGAATTATGTAGTTATTGTAGCTAAGCTAAGCCGGGGATAGAAAGAAAGCAACTATTATTTACTGTAAATTTGACATTTTTATACAGTCCAAACTTCAAAATATTGTCTTAGGGAAAATTACTTCTAAGAAATTTGATCATTCTTGATAACGGTAACCGGAACGTTACCGTAACGTTTAAATATAAAAAAAGAATGTTTAATTTTCGGAGCATGCGAAAGTTATGCATAATTTTAAGTTGACATAATTTTGTAACAAATTATTGAAATAATTATTGATATTATAATTGCCATAGAAGGTATAAATACAGATATGGCACGTATAGTAACAAGATTATATCTACGTTCAGCTAATAGATTTTTTTATACAAAAAAAACTATTGTTCAATTATTGATATAATATTATTATATATAACGATATGCCTATCATTATACAAATGATACATATCATTCTCAACCTTCCGGAGTTGGTGTTAATTATTTTGGAAAGAACGCTCGCCCACGGGGACTCACATTCCGCTGTCATAAAATATGTTTTCTTGAAAATGATTGGCAATAACAATTAATCATTATTATATTAGTTTTTATTCATCGACTACATTGATGTTGTGATTTCATCAGAGCCAGTCACGTAGCTATAGCTTTTACATGGGGAGGGTTTTGGTTTTTTAAATCTGATAGGTTTAGAAGGGAAAAGCTTTACTGAAGGCGCCGCCTAAGGCAAAAAAAATCGAGTGCCACGACCTAAAGCAATTTTTCAAGTTCAAGAAATAATGTTAATTTTTTTTTTTTTAATTATTTGTTTGACTTGGCTACATCTAAAAGTATTTTCAACCATCGTTTTTCGTTTTGCCCCCTTCTGCTAAAATGGTTATAACCATGTATATATATTTTTTAAAGGAGCCGTCCCTTCGCCGGCACCACCTCAGCTTCTTGGGCTTATTGTGGATTCTCCTAACATTCTGACTACAGCCTCTTCAGCCAATCCGTTCCCTGTATCAGCTCATACAGGTTCTTTACTGGTTGGATGTAGAAGTCTTCTGGAGTCATTTGGGGTCTTCCATTTAGTTTTTGCCTCCTGTGGTCCAGCGTCTCACAGTTGCATAATATGTGCAGAGCTGTTTCAGTGTTCTTTTTGCATCTCCTGTATGTGAGGTCTCCGTTATACAGCCCTATTTTGTTCAGGTGCTCCTTTGTGGGAAAGTCTCCCGTAAGAAGCCCCGTTATGGTGCGTAGTTTGTTCCTGTTCATTGAGAACAGTTCTTTTGCTACTTTTTCTGATGGTTCTTTTATAAATTTCTTCCCATGTGTTTGCCTGGGCGTATTCTTCCAGAGTTTTATGGATTGTTCTTTTACCCACCCTTTTAACCATGACCTAGTGGAGCTTCTGGGGATGCCCACAGATGGTTCGGATCCGTTCATCAGTGTTGACGATCCTGTTCTTGCAAGTTCGTCAGCTTTTTCATTGCCTAGCGATTCCTTTGTTACCTGGGACCCACTCCAGTGTTACACTGTTCCGAGTCGCCAGACTTCTAAGTTCTTCATCGCATTCCCATACCAGCCGAGATGTTATATATATATATAACGGCTAGACACCCCTTGTGGGGTTGCGCCGCATAAATGCTTTCTAGATCCGCTTTCTGGGGTGGATCAATCCCCTTCATTTCATTATTTTCTCGCTTATTTTTTTCCATAGTTTCCTATCCCTCGTTTTTTCTTTCCATCTGATGATTCCTATCCTTCTCAAATCCTCCTCCACCTCCTTCAGCCACTTAGATCTGGGTCTTCCTTGCCTTCTCTTACCACCTGGCTCCCACTGTAGCATTGAGCAAGTGACTGCTCGATCACCTTGTCTGTCTCCATACATGTCCGAGCCATTTTATTCTTTGTCTCTTTATTCTGTTTACTATATCTTCCCCGTTCATTTCTCTCAGTATTTCATGATTCATACGTTGTCTGTATTCATTGTCGTCGGTTTTTATTGGCCCTAGAATTGTTATCATTATTTTTCGTTCCAATATCCTCAACTCCTCTTCATCTCTTTTTGTCATTGTTATCGTTTCTGCTCCATACATTATCACAGGTCTTATTATTGTGTTGTAAATGTTAAATTTAGTGTATCTTGTCAATAGATTGCTTTTCAATAGTTTCTTATTGGCATAGTATACCCTATTAGCAGCCATTATTTTTTCGTCTATCTCTGATCTTCGTTTCCCCTTACTGCTGATCGTGACTCCCAGATATTTGAATTTTTCCACTTCCTCAAATTCATATTTCCCTATTTTTATCATTTTGTTTTCACACTGCTTACCAACTCTCATTATTTTTGTTTTGTTTCTATTTATTTTTAGTCCCATTTTTCCCCTTCTTTTGTTAATTCTAGTAGCATTTGTTTCATGATATTCCTTCTTTTCGTTACTATCACTATGTCATCTGCATATGCGACTATCTGGCCTCCGCTCGTTCTTAAATTTCCCTTGTTCACATTTCTAATCTGAGATGTTACCTGTATATTAATTTGGGAGCACCTATTTTAAAAAGTGATAGATGATTGAAAATTGAAGGTTTTATTAAAACAGAAAATCAATCTCACAAAAGTAAATTTAACCTCTCCAGCTAAATTATTCACAATTGTTGAGGAATCTATTTCTATTGCCACATCCCGATACATACTCATATTGCGGCAGTATGCTGATAAAAAAAATTATTGTATCTTTATTGTATATTCTATGGGGAGGGTTTGAACCCCCAAAACCCCAATCATTATATACGTCCCTGATCAGAGCTTATTGCTATAAAAAATATACACTATGGGCCATATTAAGTTGAGACATAATTTGAACGCTAATATAATTCAATTTCAACCAGCACCGGACTCACGATGATTTCATTAATCGGGGCAAACTCACGCAAACAAGGCGAGAAAAATAAAGTCCCCTTACTGTGAATTCCAGGACACCTTGGAATAGGAAGAAAAGAAATAACAGATGAACTAGCAAGGAAGAAGACTAAAACACGGTACTTGAACCCCTTTTCGGTATCAGCTTCAATGTTAAATTGGAAAAAATAATCGAAGCCGGAAAAAGAGGAGATCCGACAATTGGAAAGATCTAGTAGGGATTAGACAATCAAGTATTTTGGATGACTACAATCTGTTTCGATCAAATGAATACATAAGTCAAAGTAAAACTGCACTGACAGTTTTAACAGGTAAATGCTAACGGGACATTGTCGCCTGAATTGTCACCTGAATTGTCACCTGAAAATGCCCAGATTAGTGGAGGAAGAACAACAATTCAGAATCCTAGAGCACAACAGCTTGGAGACTACTGGATAGAGAGGGGCATTTACCTAAGTTAATAGTCGCGTCAATGAAGCCTTTGCTTCGGAAGTCCTCAAGCAGGGCTCCGATTTTGATGAATTTTTTTTTTAATTTTGTTTTTTTATATTATTTAAAATCAGAAACCTCTTAGAGCGGGGACGGAACTATTTATATTGTTTAAACAATATCAACGATATTTATATAAAAAATTCAGTTTGGTCTCTATTTTTTTGTAAGAAAATCTCCATACATTAATCTTATTGTAACAAGTAGTTGTTACAAAAAAGTTTTTAACAATAATTTAATATTAAAACAAAAAAAAACATTTATGTGTTACCTGCATACTCTACAAATACTTCATAGATTAAAATGGGAAAAAAATAAAAAATTTGCAGATATTTGTCAACAGTATATTAGATATTTACGTAATAATTATGGCACTGATGTAAAAGTTGTATTTGATGGATATAGTAATGATGGAACTAAATTGTCTGAGAGAAATCGTAGATATATCATACTTCCATTGATTATTTATTTGAAGAAGACATGCCTTTAAACACAACGAAAGAGAAACTCTTGGGTAATAGCAAAAATAAATATAGGTTTATTAATCTTCTCTGCAAAAAACTAGGCGAAAATAATATTGAGTGGAGTCAAGCCGAAAGTGATGCTGATCGATTAATTGTGCAATCTGCTATAGATTGTTCCTCTCTTCAAGTAGTTGTTGTAGCTGATAATATTGATGTGTTAGTTTTATTGATGGCTTTAGCACCTGATGATAAAGAAATGTTTTTTTTAAAACCACTGAAAAATAATATCTTGCAACGAGTTTACTCAAAAAAAACAATATTAGAGAAATATCCAAATATTAAAAAAACCCATCTGTTTTTTATTCATGCATTCACTGGATGTGATACCACATCCGCTTTCTATAACAAAGGAAAAAATGGTTTTATTAAAGTTTTTGATGATAATCAAAAATTACATGCAGCAGCTGAAAATTTTATGGTTGAAGAGCAAAATCAAGAAGTGCTTTTTAATGATGGTATTGATTGTATTCTAGCAATGTATGGTGCTAAAACTGCCAAATGCTTGAATGAACTGCGAAATAAACGTTTCATAGCATTAGATTCAAAAAATAAAAGCGTACAACTTAATTCCTTACCTCCGACAGAAGATGCAGCAAAACAACAGATTAAAAGAGTCTACTTACAAGTTCAGCAATGGAAATTATTCATCGATACCACCTGAAGAATGGGGTTGGCGAAAAGAGAATTATTTAAAACCAATCAAAATGACACGACCAGCATTACCTGACAACGTTTTAAAATTGATATTTTGCTCTTGCAAAACAGGATGCGGTTCAGCGTGTGGCTTCAGAAAAAGTGGTCTTCATTGCTCACCAGCCTGCATAGTTTGCAGTGGGAATGACTGCAGTAACCACCCACCACTTGAAGAAGATGAAGAAGTCTCCGAAACGCGAAATGAGAATGAAAATTAAATGTACCTTTTTGTAAATAAAATAATGAATTTTCTATGGTCAATAAAAAATTTATATTTTGGTCCACAAATTAATTCCATGTCATTACTACACAGAACAAACTTATAGATAATTGTTTATAACATTCATTAATATATTTACAAGTTTTGAATGGATATTGTATAGTAGAAATTTTTCTTGTGCTTAAATACCACAGATATTGTTTAAACAAGATAAATAGTTCCGTCCCCACTCCAAGAGGTTTCTGATTTTAAAGAATATAAAAAAACAAAATTTTGAAAAAAAAAACATCAAAATCGGAGCTGTTCTTGAGTACTTCCGAAGATTGCCTATTTTATGTATTCATTGACTCCACTATAAAGCCAGATCGTGGTAGAAAAAGGATTGCACGTTCCAAAGGAAAAAATATCCATCAGTTGTGAAAATTTACGAATGAATACTCGTTTATTGCTGGAGCATATTCAGTCAACACATCAAAAATGATTTTATTGACCACGGAGAATGCGCTTACAGGCTGTAGTTGATAGTGAAATGAAATTAATCCACAATTATTTTCTATAAGTAAAAGTCTTCTAATTTGTGCACTGATTGTAGGCATAGACAGACATCCCTCTAGAACTCGCGATGAGAAAAAAATACTTAATATTGCGTATTTAAACTTATTACTGCCCCTGACCACTGAAGAAAATGCCGCCCTATCTAATCACTGAAATTTTACTCAAATTCATAATTCCAAATTTTGCCGCCCTGGGCGCTAGCACCGACTGCCCCTAGTGTAAATTCACCACTGGAGCCGAGGGATGTCGATTTTCGAAATTAACGATAAGATCACGGAGTAAGAGATCACGCATTATCTCCATAAGGTGAACTCATAATACACTCACGGAGAAAATTATTGCATATTTTATTTTAGGTCTTCACTTCTTTTCCCTTTATCACTTTTGTGATTTTGCTTGATAAATCTGTTACATTAGAGTCTTTTACGTTATTATTTATCAAATTAATTACATATTTAATTTTTACAACAGATTCGTGAAGAAATTAGTGAAGTGGCCTGTTTTTGATAATAACGTTTAATTAGGAAAGAGCAACAACAGGTACACGATACATTAGTTTAAGACAAAATTATAACAATTTAGTGCTTAGTATTTCCTTCTATAGCTCTAACGATAGCCTGCATCCTCCTAGGCATGCTGCGCAAAAGATCTTCGATGGTTTCTTGTGGTATTCGATTCCATTCTTCCTGTGCAGCAATCCTCAATTCTGCAATTGAGTTAGGAGCTGGATTCCGTGCTCAAATATTTCTTTTTAGGATGTCCCATACATGTTCTATGGGATTTGCGTCAGGACTGTATGGTGGCCACTCTAGCTTCGCAATCCCGACATCCTCAATGTACTGGTTTAGTGTTCTTGCGGCATGGGCACGGGCATTATCGTGCATTAGCACAAAGTTATCATATCCAATAAAGCCGACATATGGTATAACAGCATTCATCCTCAAATTCACTTCAATGAGCTCCGTGCGACTCTCCGAAGAAATGCCAGCCCATAGCCTAATGGAACCACCACCGAAGCTAAGATTATGTGCAAGATTACATTCTGCGAAACGTTCTCCTGGCCTTCTGTACACTCGACTATGTCCATCAGGCTTCCATAATTGTATTCTTGTTTCGTCTGTAAAAAGAACTTTTCCCCATTGATGTTCATTCCAGTAAGCATTGCTCTTGCAAATTGTAACCGTCCGATTTTATGGCGTGGAAGAAGCCGAGCAGGACGACTTGGCTTTAAATCGACCTCCTTAAGTCTCCTTATTATTGTTTTGGTAGAAACATTGACTTGCCTTTCATTTAGTAATTGATTTTTTAGATGCGGAGCAGTAAGTGTACGATTTCGCAAAGATTAAATTCTTAAATATTGCTCATCCCTTGGCGTTATACATCTTTTACGTCCTTGACCAGGCCGCCTTTTGTATCCTCCAGTCTCATTGTAACGTTTTAGTACGCGAGAAACAGTCGATTGATGGACATTCAATCTCTGTGCAATGTCTTTTTGTCTGTACCTCTCTTTGATTAAACAAACAATTTTAACCGAGGCTCATTTAAACGAGGCATTTTACTAGCTAAAACTACAGATTGAAGAAATAATGCACTGAAAATGTCATTCTGACAACGCTAAATAAAGGGAAACCACTGTTTTAGTCGTCAAGGCACGCTATGCTACATTTATAGTTTTCCGCTAATTTAACGTTATCGCTTATTCAGTTATAAAAGTGAAATAAAATTAGGGAACCTCAAGATAGGTTTTAATGAACAAAATTGAACATGACAACTAAATAAACATGACAAAAATATCGTAGCAACAATTTAAGACTAAGTGAAAGTATATACTACATTCTTCCCGCCTGAGTTAATGAATGTAATCCTCCAGGAACGCAGGGGGTCTTCTTGCTCTAGTAGGTCTACTGTTATCGTAATTCTGCACGGAAGGTATAGTATCCGTTTCGGGTATCTGATGGTCAACTAAACGATTAGGAGGTGTTACAGCATCGTCAACACTAGTCCGTGGATCTTGAATAACAGTGGACCTTTTTGGGAGTGGTTCATTCTCAGCAAATTTTTGTTCATCTTGAGCGGCCGGAGGAGAATCTTCTCCTGAAACTTGTAGAGTGTCATACTCTTGAAGAGGGGCTAGATGTCTCAAAGATACGGTGGTTTCTCTTCCATCAGATAAACGTACTTGAGCATATTGAGGATTCACATGAACAAGCTCTACTTTTTCAACTAAGGGATCATTCTTGCTTGTCCGATTAAAATTTCTCATTAAAACGGGACCAGTACTCAGCCAGGTCGGAAGAGAGGTTCCGTTCATTGAGCGTCTTGGATGGGTGAACATTCTTTCGTGAGGTGTAGAGTTAGTGGTTGTGCATAGTAATGATCGGATAGAGTGAAGAGCTTCAGGCAGTACTTGTTCCCATTGATTGATCTGAAGATTACTAGACTGAAGAGCCAATCTAATCGTTTTCCATATAATACCATTGTAGCGTTCGCACTGGCCATTTCCACGGGGATTGTATGGAGTAGTTCTGCTCGTAGCTACTCCCAGATGTTGTAAAAAGGACTTAATTTCACGGGACATGAAGGAGGAACCTTGATCAGTATGTATATAAGAAGGTGTACCGAATAGAAAGAAGAGTTGTTTGAGATGTTTTACAACTTCAGAAGAAGTAGTACTGGAACAAGGAAATGCAAACGGGAATCTGGAGAATTCGTCTACAACCGTAAGCATATAAGGTTTTCCAGAAGAAGTTGGAAGGGGGCCTTTAAAATCTATATTAAGTGTCTCGAAAGGTATAGTAGATTTGATGAGGGTACTTTGTGCTTTATAAAATTTGGGTTTTATTTCATTGCATATGCGGCAAGAACTTGTCATTTTGCGAACTTCTTCAAGTGTTGACTTAAAATATCATGACCTAATATAACATCAGAACATAAATTGTCAAGAATTAATAACTTAACCTTATTATGGTTGTGCTCATAGAATTTAAGGTTGACTAAAGAGTAACCCAGTATTTTAGAAGTAAATGAAGAAGAGGCCATAGAAACGCAGCCAGTGAGAGGAAAAGTTTTAATATTCCTGGATCGAACGATGTTAGAACTTATAAAGCTCTCTGAACTTCCAGTATCCACCAAAGCATCAACATAAAAGCCATCGACTAAAATTTTAATAGTAGACTTAGATAGACTAGGATGAAAAGCAGCTATAATTGAATTTCCTATAGCAGATGTAATAGTATCTCTGTTGGACTGTTTTATTTTGGATGATTGACATACGGAGGCCCAGTGTCTTTTTTTCTTACAGGCAGAGCAAGCAGAGTCTTTCGCAGGACATTTAACTCTAGGATGCCATCTATGTCCACAAAAGAAGCACAGATTAGTGGATTTGAAGCGAGTTTGTGTGGCACTTAGTTGAGGGTCATCAATTTCTTGCTTAGAATCTGACGGATAGTTAGAAGCATTTAACGAAGGTGGACAAGATAGTTCTTCGTAAGCATTTGAGTGAAGCTGAGCCGCTTCCAAAGATTTCGCTTGATTGAGAGTTTGATGTAGAGTTAATGTTTTATTTTCCAGTAGTCTTTGTCTTATATGTGGAGATATTATGCCACGAATAAAAGAATCTCGAATATACTCGTTGCGATATTCGTCGGCAGTAACTGATTTAAACATACAGTCTTTACTAAGAGAATTTAAAACTTGAGCGTATACATCTATAGTCTCACCATGCTGCTGCTTACGAGTTGCAAGTACGTGTCTAGAGTATATTTGATTCACTTCTTTAATATACATTTTCCCCAGAATGTTCAGTGCCTCTTCATAAGAAGAACACTCAGATATGTGTTCATACACATTGGTACCAATGTAATTGATAAGAATATTTAATTTTATAGTACTTGCCTCGTTTTCAGAGGATCCTTCCGTCAAAGTGACAGCAGATGCCAAAAAATTTTGAAAAGCATGGATCCAATGTTTCCATTCTTTGGAAGCTGTGGGAGAGTATGGATCACTGGTAAATTTTTCAGGACGAAGCAAACGATCCATCTTCACTCTTCACAGAATGTTGTTCATTAAATTGAAATAAAATTAGGGAACCTCAAGATAGGTTTTAATGAACAAAATTGAACATGACAACTAAATAAACATGACAAAAATATCGTAGCAACAATTTAAGACTAAGTGAAAGTATATACTACAAAAAGCTATGTCTATACATTACTCTATCTGTAATAAATTGCAAAATACGTAGAACACTCCAATGTAACAGACTTAGCAACCGAAATCACAAAAGTGCTTAAGGGAGAAGAAATAAAGACCTAAAATAAAATATGCAATAATTTTGTCCGTGAGTGTATAAAAATAATAAGCAATTAGGTACTCTCATTTACTTTTTATACATACTAATCATGCTGCTTTTTTAAAATACATAATTTATTTTAATTCAAGTTTTTATGGTAAACACTCATTAAAAATTGATAATAATTGCTTTTTTCTATCTATTTAACGATCGGTGGTGTGATTTGTACAATACAAAGTTGAATTTTTTTCACGATCACTTGCCTGTGAACCTTGAACTTGAATTCGAACACTTTCGCTGTCGATGCGTTGCATAATTTAAACTGTTTAAGATTTCAGACGTATGGTTTGTATGTATGTCACGATTTAATTATATATGCACCTACAGAGGCTTCTTCAAAAAATAACATCTTCGCTGAATTTAATAATTGGTTATTGATACTTGGAATTAAGTAATCTCGAGATGATTATATTGTCGATTAGTCAATGATTTAAGATTTAAGTGGATGCGCTTGAGAAAGTGAAAATTAGGTATTCCAGATGTGGAATTTATCAAGTTATTGAGGTTAAAATTTTGGTATTGAATAACAAGACCTGATTTTCAGGACTCAAATTAAGAATGTACGCGGCAACTGAACTAGTTTTGTTGTACCTACATTATTTTATAATCTCGATTTATTTATCGGATAAATTTTCCATTGTTTAATTTTAGTTCAGACGTTGCCTTTGGCCTTATGTGTTTTTTTAAATGTGATATAAATACCTATATATTATTATATGACATTCCTACATTCCTATAACACTAGTCTACTCTGGGAAAGAAAATAGATACAGACAAAAGACAGAACGACCAACATAATAGTCACATAATGTTGTCAAAATCTAAAATAACTTAAATTAGGTAGAGCTGCGCGTGAATAACCTTGAAAATAAGAAACATTCCTATTTTTTTCAAGCCATAAAAGGTGCAGTAAAAAGGGCCGAAATGCATGAGCAATTATTATTGAAAAAAGGCCAGGGAATAAATAGCCAGCAGATTCTTTAAAAAGGCTGTACTGTAAGACTGGTATAAAGAGACAATGGATGAAAATTGAGAAAAGAGACGCTCTTCAGTTTAAAAATGTGTAATGAAAATATGATGTGTAAAAATAGGAAGTTTGGTGACGCTTTGGTGGTTCCAAATAGCCTTGGTTAATTGGTCTAACATAATTATTAACAGAGATACAGGGTGTTTTATATATTTAGTGCAATGCTTTTGAAGGCAATAACTTTAGAACCACCCTATATATTTCTTTCATTTTTGGTAAGGATCCATTGCATTGATAACACAATAAGATAGTGTAATAAAAATAATTATAATCCAGGTCTGGTTTGATTTGAAAAATCCAAAAACTCCAAAACAACACCCTGTATATCAGAGTTTTTGAAATCCAATAGATTATTCGGAGAGAAAAGAAAAAATAGAGCGGCACCAAAATATTTTTCGAAGTGCACATCCCGTTTTACTGCTTAACTTTTAATGTCAAAGTTATTTAAATGTATCATTGACATTTTCGTACGTAGGTAATAACTTTAGAACCACCCTATAGATTTCTTTCATTTTTGGTAGGGGTAAGTTACATAAGCATCAAAATCTTATCATGTAACAAAAACAGTTATAATCCAGGTTCGGGTTAAGAAAACAAATATTTTATCAAGATTTTTATAAATCAATAGTTTATTCCAAAAGAACGAAAAAATTGAGTTACAAGGAAATTTTTTTCGAAGTGCACACTTACTAAAATATTCAAGTCAAAATCGTTAACAATTATCAAGTAGGTCTAATATTCTAAGGAACAGAAAAATTATCAAATAGGCGTAGACTGTTGAAGTACGGAAAACTTTGCAAAATATGTTACCAGTGCTGTCAGAAAATGAGGAAATTGGAGGAATGTATTTCCAGCACGATGGTGCATCGCCTCACTTTAGGGTAATTGTGCGAAATTTTCTAGACGAGAATCTTAGAAACATGTGGATAGGGAGGGACGTGCCCAATAATTGGCATTGCAGGTCGCCGTATTTTAATCCAGTGGACTATCATATTTGGGGATATCTGAAAGCCACAGTCTACTGAGATAAACCTAAGAAGTTCTTATTCAAAGAATTGATGATGCTTGCGAGGAAATCAGGGCAAATCCATTAACGATAAGCCGAGCAACACAAAACATCTTAAAAAGAGCTCGTAAATGCATAGAACAAAATGATGGACATTTCGAACAATTATTATAAATAATTTGACATTCCGTGTAACCGTTATCACTCAACGGTGTAACTCAGTTTTTTCTGTTCTTTTGGAATAAACTATTGATTTATAAAAATCTTTATAAAATTTGTTTTTTCTTAACCGAACCTGGATTATATCAGTTTTTGTTATAAGATGAGATTTTGATGCTTATGTAACTTACACCTACCAAAAATGGAAGAAATCTATAGGATGGTTCTAAAGTTATTACGTACGAAAATGACAATGATACATTTAAATAACTTTGACATTAAAAGTTAAGCAGTAAAACGAGATGTGCACTTCGAAACATATTTTGGTGCCGCTCTATTTTTCTGTTCCCTTCGAATAATATATTGGATTTCAAAGATTCTGATATACAGGGTGTTGTTTTGGAGATGATCGAATTCTGCAAATTTTTCTCAAGCCAGACCTGGATTATAATTATTTTTATCACACTATCTTATTGTGTTATCAATGCAATGGATCATTACCAAAAATGGAAGAAATATGAAGGGTGGTTCTAAAGTTATGGCCTTCAAAAGAATTGGGCTAAATGGATAAAACACCCTGTATCTCTGTTAATAATAATGTTAGACCAATTAACAAAGGCTATTTGGAACCACCAAAGTGTCCTCTACTTGTAGTTAACCTATGGTGGTTTAACCATGAAACACCCTGTATTAACAAAATTATGTTATAGTTATGTTTAGTACTATTACGAATTACAACAAGTTTATCTATAGAAAATGAGCAAATTGACAAAGCTAATTGTTGTATGACTGAAGACTTTTTCCACAAATATTAAAAAATACGGTGCGTGCTTGAAAGTTTTTGGAAATATGCATGAATATATTGTATTTCACGATAAATTTTTCTTTGCAGTTGAAATATTGGTTTGACTATTGGAAACAACGTCCATAATAAATATGGAGTGTAGAAGGTGAAAGCAGAATTAGTAAAATTGCATCCTGCTTCCATCTTTTAAATAATTATTGACATTTATTATTTTGTCTATGTCTAATATAAAATAGAACTCTTGTATTATTGTCCTTTTATAAACTAATATAAGAAATAATCAAGTAGGTATATTTTATAGAGCAGTGGTAAAAACTTTAATAAACCTCTAATGCTGCTGTTACATTTTTCAAAGACCTGCAGAGATGTTTATAAACTCGCCATATTATTGTATAAAGATTCATAAAAGATCAACTAGAATTAAGTATTTTATCAAGTAGTGCCAATTTTGCACCTATAGCTGTCGTAAAAACACGTTGTTAATATTCCTGAGAGTACTGTTGTTTTATAATTGTTGTGTCTAAAACGTTTTCGCAACCATTATCAAATATAAAATTGTTAGTTGGTAATGTACACAAACTTCCTTAATAAATACAATCAGTTTTACTTGAAGAGCAAGGAATTATAAAAAACGAAGGAAGTGGGGTTATAAAACAATGTGCAACAAACTATTTCTGTTTTATGCCACCAGGTAGAGAAGCGCTTATATTAAATAATCGATAACTGGTAGACTTTTTTGTTTAGATTTTCACTTGGAATAAAGTACAGAATAATTATTGGGTGGAAAAGAATGTTTTACTAAAATAGTAAGACCAATACCTACCTTTTAATAAGTATGTAAGAATTTTAACACTAAATGGAACTACCGCGGATTAAAACACAATTTTTTTGGCAATTTTAAGGTAATACATTAATAAAAAGAAAACTCTTTTTATAAAAAAGCTTTTATTTAATTGCCATGAAAAGATAAAAATTAACTTTAAGCCATATCAAATCAATCGCTGCCAATGAAATATATGACAAGCTTTTATATCATTTAATGAATTGTGTAATACATGTACCGGGTGGCCAACTAAGAACGGCCGTCGGCCATATCTCAGGATTGGATTATAGCACAGGTTCGGGAAAAAATTTTTACAGCAAAAGTGGCCTCGAGAAACGCCTGGAAATTATTTTCAACATTGTAGGTCCACCGCTAGAGGGCGTATTTGACAGTTAAAAATTTAAAATGCAAATTTTTTAAAAATTTACTCATTTAAGGAGCATATTAAATATTATAATAAGATTCCTGGACAAATTCCGCATATTTATTAATATGACAAGTTTAAGTCTATCTCTTCAAATAAGGGGTGGGGGAGAGTGAGAACCTTGTTACGAAAAAACACCTGTAATTCCGGATCTGATTGACCGATTTTAATAAACTTTATGTTGTTTGGAAGATCTTTTGCTGAACAATCGAATATTTGTAAATATGAAGCAATCTGATTGATAACATAAATGCTAGAGGGCGCTGTTTTATTTTTTTTAAATATTATAATTTCTCGTAACAATTTTAAATAGAAGCATACAAATTGAAGTAGGTCTTCAAAAAGTAGACTGAATTAGTAATAGAACACTGCAAACAGAAAGGCGATATCTCTTTTCTATCCAGAGATATCGTAAGAAACAGGTAAATTGCTGGAATTGTTCTTCCAACGTCTAGAAGGCTGGTTCGCGTTAACAGAAATTATTAAATTTAGCCTGAATGGAAAGATCTTACATTTTTCTGCAGTAATTTGAGCTGTTATCACACTAATGTTATGGTTGCCACTAGATTACCTAAATGTAATGCTGTCGCTACTAACAATGAGGACGAATTTTGAATTAATGTGATAAATCGAACAATTGAAACCTTTAATAAATAACAAGGTACGTAATTAGTGCCGCCCTAGATGTTCGAAATGTCGTCCACCATTTTCAATGCATGAAATCAATCGCTGACGGGTAGAGAAAACAGCAGCTTCAATTTCTGCCCTTGAAATAATTCGTATTGTCTGTCGTATCTTTTCAACCATGTCAGCTCTTGTTCTTTCGGCATAAACGATATCTTTAACTCGCCCCCACAAATAAAAATCTGAACAAGTTAGGTCTGGAGACCTCGGTGGCCAAATAAATGAACTTGAAAATCTCGGTTTTTATTGATATTTGATGCTTTTGATTTACTAAGTGATCGCCTGAAAACAAATATAACATTCTTATTAATTGAAAAAATGTAGCACAACTCACTTCAGCAGCCTTCTAGACGTTGGAAGATCAATTTTCGCCATTTACCTGTTTCTTACGATATCTCAGGATAGAAAAGAGATATCGGCTTGCGGTTTGCAGTGTTTTATTACTTATTTAGTCTACTTTTCAAAGATCTACTTGAAATTGTATGCTTCTATTTAAAATTGTTACGAGAAAACACAATATTAACAAAAAAAACAGCGCCCTCTAGCATTTATGTTATTATTCAGATTGCTTCATATTTACAAATTTTCGATTGTTCAACAAAAGCTCTTTCAAACAACATCAAGTTTATTAAAATCGGTCTCCACCACTCTCCCCCACCCCTCATTTGGAGAGATAGACCTAAACTTGTAATATTAAAAACATGCAGAATTTATCGAGGAATTTGATTATGTATAATATTTAATATGCTCCTTAATTGAGTGAATTTTGGAAAATTTTGCATTTAAAATTTTTAACTGTCAAATACGCCCTCTAGCGGTGGACCTACAATGTTGAAAATAATTTCCAGGCGTTTCTCGAGGACCCTTTTGTTTTAAAAATTTTTCTCCCGAACCTGAGCTATAATCCACTCCTGAGATGTGGCCGACGGCCGTTCTTAGTTGGCCACCCGGTACTAAATTGATAGGTTTGAATCTCTTGTAACAAATTTTTTGTAATTGTTGGTATTAATTACTTGATTTCCAATTGCCATAATAAATCCTTCTGTTTCTGGAAACCACCACTACTTATTTGTCGATATAAGATTATGTCGACCATGAAGCGCTTTCTGGGCCCACTCCTTCTGCTTGTCAGTGTCTGTAACGATTACAAGATTATCGTTATTATATTAATTTAAATTCCCAAAATATTATTAGTTTTATATTAATTTGTATGTAATTTTTTACATAAAAGTGTAGTCGACTCCACCATTTCTACTTTTAACTTAATTTTGCAATATTTTAACTTTAAATTCGGTTTTTTTTTTCATGACTTTTGATCTTTAAAAAAAATTCCTCCTTCATCAAAAATATTCAAAATCTCAACTTTATCAATAATTAATAATAATAGAGAACTCGTTTTAAAAATTTGTGATTGGTTTATTGAAAAATCGATATACCTTACGATTGTGAATTTGACTTTATCTACTTTTCTCAAATAATTGACTTCACTCATTACTTGTCTCACATAATAGCTCATTTTATTAAAAATAAAACTATTGAACTTAGGGTGAAATTCATAGTCGACACTTGAGAGTGACTCATACTCAAACTCAACCTAAGGTGTGTTCTTTTTGACTGAGATCTCAGGCTCACTTCAGTTGAAGTGATCTGAGATAAAGTGATGTGAGTAAGCACCAAAAAGAACGACCTACTCAATTGAAACGCGAGATCTTCCGTCACATGCGTGAATAAGAGACATAAAACATATAAACATCACCTATCTGGAATCCAGATCTCCAATAACCACGCTTGATTCATCCCCTCCACTTTATTTCCGACTCAAGTCCAACTGATACCCCCTTACATCACATTCAGCATCGGTGAAGGGGGAGGAAAAATCTCAGCTCACTTCGAAGTGAGTAAATCAAAAAGAACGCGCACATTACCGATGTGAGCTGAGATTTACTGAGATCTCAGTCAAAAAGAACACACCTCTAGTTTGAGTTTAGCTCGAGGAGACTTTTCATATCCACAGTCATTACTCAAGTAATACTTCAATTTGAGTGAAGAAAGTTTGGCATCAATGTTATTATTAGGAACTTTTGGTTGCGTTTGGTTGGGAATTGTGATTTTTGAATTTCCTTTAACGTTCATCTGTGATCTGACATCTGTTGCATTGCATTCATATTCGAATTTGTCAGTTCGTGTATTAGCCCTCTGCAAGTATTTAATTCTCAGTTTAGCTCTTTACTCTTAATAGATAATTTTAGATACTTATTTGAAATTTTTATAGTAGCTGATATTATTTCATTAAAGTTCATTATTCTTAGAAAAATAGAAAACAAGAAGAAGTGTCTATTCGTCTAGCAAAAAACTAGCCTTAAGTGAGCTGGTTCGTGCATATTCTTTTATAGAAAGTAAAAAAACTGATTGTGCTAGTTTAGCTGGAAAGGAAAAGGCAAGGGTATCACTGGCACACGAGTTTAATTTGAGTGGAGAGCATTGTTTCGTCTAAAAAATGAATCAATCTAATAATTCTGCTTTTTACTACACCAATGTCATTACTAACCTAGGTAAATGATAAACGTAAGCATTATCATCATCTATATAGTTTACAAAATCAATAAAATTATCCATTAATACTAATTTCCTTGAAAAATTCAAACTATAACAGACAAATAACAACCAAACAAAATTTTGATATCGAAAAATGATAGTATAAGGTACAAACATGGTTTATAGGTTAGAAATCTTCTCTCAAGGGAGCTGGAACCTATACTCATATTTCACTCAAGTTACACTTAAACTCAACCTCACTTTTCGCCTGATAAATGTCTCTGCATACAATAAGGATGAGTGAAGTATGAGTGACCCTCAAGTGTCGACTATGAATTTCACCCTTAATATGTTTTTAGTTCACAAAGATCATCTGTTTATACCGCCAAAAAGTATGGATTTGTGGTGTTCAAGAAAATGTTCTGATTAATTTCCAATGTCATTCAATTATTATATAAAAAAAAAACAATTTTCAACTCTAGGGGCCAAAAACTCGTTGGCACATATTTTATAAGAAGTACCTACTATTATAATCATATTCAAAAATTGCACCAAAGATTATGATATTTTTGAATAGGCATCATTTCCGAAAAGTTACTTGAATTGTGTATTTATTAGGTTTAAATGAATAAAATTTTGTCGTAAAAAACTGTGAACACTCATTATAAGGATTTAAATCAATGAACTACAAATAAATATTTCAGATACTTACGTCAGTATTTCATCTTTTTGGAATTGTTACCTGGGAAAGTTTTTTTTATTAAACAAATTTTATTATAACGTAAATCTTAAGTGAAAAATTGAATATATGTTCACTACAAACGGGTTAACATTCAACTTAAATTTTAATTAACATATTCATAGATTTAAAAAAACCCGGAATAGAGCCTTGAACTGTAAGATTCATGCGAATGATGTGTTCAGGGTTTTTCATTATATTTGGCCCCCACTTATTTTCATTAATTTCTGGAGTCCAAGAAAGTTTTGAATTGAAAGTTGTATTATTTTATCCGTAGCGACCAAAATTGTGGTAACTGATTTAATATTGTATAAAGGGAGTTCCCAATAAATTGCATCTTCAATATTTCAAATGGTATACCATGTAACCATTACCATATAACCATTTTTTTATGGTTTTATGCAAACCTGAATTTTCTGATTACAGAAGTTATAGATTCGCCCGCAAAACATTTGGATTAAGGGCTGTTAATTCTTGTAATGTTTGACAAAATCCATTCTAATCGGTATATTATCTTGATTTGTCAAGGAATACTGTCATTTATTGATAGTTAATAGTCAGTGATAGTCAACAATAATTAGATTTTTTAAACCTTGTTAAAAAGTAACGTGTTTCTTGTTTGTTGTCAAAACTAAACTAAGTGATGTCAATTATACATCTTTCAATTATTTTCACATCCAGACAGTTCTCGACTTTTCCATGAAATTTCTAGACTTTTATGTAGAAGTCCAAATAATACATCTGGAATCATCTAGAACTGTCGTCAAGAAGCCTTCCTTAAAAATGATTGTGGAACCGTAAACCGACCCTATTTTTTTAGACAATGACTTGAAAATAGAGTATTCACTAGTTTCAGTGGGGATAACCATTATTTTATATTTTTCATATCATATTAAAATTCTTTACGGTGGTAATCTTTAATTGAGATTACGTCGTCTAACTTGAAACTGGATGGTCAGATCAATATGCCAATTCAACTTAAACAAATTCTATATAGTCACAACTAACAATAAATGATGTTTGTTGAAATCAGTTTTTTTGTTATTTATATTGGAAAAATAGGATATTGCCCTGGTAGAAAAGATGGATTTCTATCGCGATATTTTAATTTTATGGATAAAACTCCGTCTCTGTATTTTTGTTTTACGGAGATGTTTACTTTTACGGTTCGTACAACCTTATATAATTTGGGCGGGTCACTGTGTTGAAGAAAGTGTGTTATGGAATTGTAAGAAAATTCAATGCCGAATGTTATTTACATAACGAAACTTTTTCTACAGACCGTTCGCGTAATTAAAAACCTGTTTTGGATCGACTTTAAAACAACGGAAAAATTTTGTTGTTACAAGATTAAGATCGATACAGCTTAAAATTTAGTGTGATCTGCGTTCAAATCTTTAATATCTACCTCAAATGAACGACGACTATTTTTGTGTTGAATAGGACTTCAACAGCCTCGTATTTTTCATGATACCATTTTTTCTATTGTTTGTTTTCTTCCTTCTAAATTGCACATGATATTGTTTTTGAGCGTTAATTGAAGCGAGTTGAAAGTGTCCCTTTTCGCTTGTCTATTCACGATAAAGTTGATTTTCCAGTAATAGAAGGATTGAAAATATAGTGAAGTGACCCCGTCTTCAAGCCTTTTGTTCGCATTGAAGAAGCGTATACTAATTTGAAGACACTTTACAATGAGCCCCTAAACCCTATGGTACATACAATTGAATACCGGTTCTGGCGTATTTGCGCTTCATCAGTACAAGGTATATGTTCTCCGTCCACGAGCTCAAAGCCTTATCACGGGATGAAGAATACACCAAAATCATAATCAATACAGTTGTCAGAACCAAATATGAGCCCCGGAAAATATGCGAACTAAAATAAGGTCATCGCAAGCAGCCAATCAAGAGCCAATGTTAACGATTGTCCATTAGTAATTGTTAAATATAATCGAAATAATATGACCGAGTGATTTCATCCACATACATCATTTTATTCGTTCTGTATCAGTGTTGTCAATGCGAGGATGATTATACGATTTTTAGACAATTTCACTAATTTGGATACAATAGTTTTTCGAATATTTTGTAGCAGAGATATATAAAATGGCTATTGTTTTTGGGGATTTTCCATATTGACTGGGGTCGAAGACTTTATTTAGATAACCAATGTGTCCTTTTGGTAATTTTGACAAATTCTGATAATTTGAATAGTAAGTTCGGGTAAATTTCATTTTTGCATCGGCAACACTGAACTATAACCAGTTCATATTTTGTTGCTTTCCATAGAAACTTGACCCTTCTTCTTCATGACATTAATACAGTCATGTAATTTGAAAATATAGACATTTAGGGCAAACGGTAGTTTTAGTTTTGGTCCAATATAAAATTTTTTATTAATATTTAGAGTTACATTTTTAGCAAGTTTGACTTTGTTTACATATCTCTTAACAGTTGACATTTATGGTATCGATATTTGGTTATCGATTCAAAATATCGAATTGTTACTACAAAAATACAACTACAGCGACATGAACACGCCCACCAGGGCTCACGTTTGCTTCTGCCAACTGTACATGTCTTACAGGGTGCCGATTCTCGGGCCAGGGAACAGCGCTCCCTGAGAGAAGCGATCTTTTGTTCTTGTCACTGAAGTGATATAGTAACTAAGCGAAATAAAGACAAAAAATGTGTTCTCTTGGGGAGCGCTATTCCCTGGTCCGAGAATTCGACCCCAGGAAGTTGAAGGGAAGGGAAGTGTAAAAGTTGTGACAGTAGCAGCATCTTCACCTCCAACCGCAAACCAGAATTCGAACAATCTGACGTTTCGATATATTGTCGAGTGATGACAGCTCGTTGATTTTTAATTTGTCGTTTATGTCAAACTTATTATTTTATCTGGTTTTAGTTTTGTTAATCACTTTGTTATAAAAAGTAAAATGAAGAATTGAATGTATATCGAAGTGCCCGTCTTAAAAAAATATTGTACGTCACGCACCAACCTTCCAGGATTCGCCTACGACTCGCCCTGGAATCTGATTGTCTCGACCTGGAAAACACTACTTGCCGGTCTTGTAACGTAAATTAATATTTCCTTTCCGACGTTCATTTTCCGGTCTTGATCGGCAAAACGTTATTTTCTGGACGAAAAATTGTCCAGAATGTGTATATTTTCTGGTCGGTCTTGAAAAAAATATTTTTGAAAGACAACAACTATTTCCCGTGATTAGGCTTTGAGCTCGTGGACGGAGAACATATACCTTGTACTGATGAGGCGCAACTACGCCGAAACCGGTCTACAAGTTATGTTGACCCTTCTAATTGCAAACCAAAATGGTTGGTGTCAAATATCTTGTAGATATGCTGCCGTCCAAAGCTAAACCCCCGTATTTGAAAAAAAAAACGAAAAATGAGATATTGTGTCTGGTATAATAAAAATATTAAAAACTTGGATCTTTTGTATGCTATAACCTCGTGTTTTGCTCAAAAACGCTAAAAACCGATCCTTTTTTTACCCGTATTTGCAAAAAAAGGTAGAACGTGTCGCGGGACACACGGTAGGAACTTTAGTTCCTTTTAAGCAAAAGTTATGTAATACATCTGACGTTATAGATAAACAATTTGCATATTCTTTGGTGGTTGAGTAGTAAGCACACCAGACTCTCACGCGTTAGACCCGGGTTCGATTCCCCGCGAGGAATTTTTTTAATGTTAATTTTATTTTTAAATACTCATTCTGCTTGATATTAAGAACGACAACAGGTAGACGTTTGAAATATTTAGCAGGATATTCATTATTATAGATAATGGTACGGTACCCTCTACCCTCCATGAGGGAGTCCGACTGGCAACATCTACTTATAACAGCATCGTATATTTAAAAAAGGATACCGTAGCATTATACAAATTGGACATTCGTTTACCACAAAATTAGTGGAAACATAAAATTGAATTGTTAAATTTTTAATTTGAAGTTATATTACAGTTTATAAAAATTTTTATTTTCTAGATTTTTTCCTGAGTGGGTCGTAGAAAAAATATGCTGCTCGACTTTTGTGGATTGTCCATATCGCACTTGAACGATTGAGCACTCCGCCTACGGCGTCGTGCTCCATCGTCGTCCTCGTGCGATATGGCCATCATATCCACATTAGTTGCACAAACTACAATTTCTTTCAAAATATGCCCTTTTACATTTAAAAACTACCTGCCAAATGTAAAATCAATTTATCCATCCATTTTAATGTTATCGAATTAAAATATTCAAGTTTTCAAAATTTCAACACCCTGTATTTCGAAAAGTAGCTAGACCCCTTAATCGCGCAAAAAAATTATGGAAATAATAGTAAAAATTTATCCGAACAAATTCAAGTAGATCACTAGCACTGCGAATACCAGCTTTGCATAGAATTTCAATATAGCATCGGTGGTTCAGTGGTTAGAATGCTCGCATTGCACGCGGGCGGACCGGGTCCGAATCCGGGCAGGAGCATATTTATTATTATGAATCGCTGCTTCGTAAACGAGAGAGAGAGACTAAGGAGGCACAAGCACGCAAGCAAGGCACATAACGAAGTAATGTAACATAACGTAGCGTAACGTAACGCGTAACGGTCAGATCTTTTGCGTCGCGACCCCTGGTCGCTCAAACATAACCTGGCGTAAAGAACTAAAGTTCCAAAAATACCTTAAATGCTAAGAAAAGTTCACGTATTTTTGTTTTACTATAGGATAAACACGTAC
>CAJUYI010001926.1:40512-75196 GCA_910591695.1 Galerucella pusilla
GACTTTTATTTATTAATAAATAAATTAAGTGTCGTGGACAAAGTATAGTATTCCACTCGCAATTTATGGCCATAATTCAGTTGGGATACTTGCGCCCCTCGTCTGCGGCTCGTGACGCAAACGTCGCCAATGGTGAAATATGGCTATCATAAATTGCTCGTTTAATAATATACTATAATATTAAACAATGTTAAGATGTTTCTATTTTAACTTGATTATTAGGTATTATTGCCGCATATTTGTGTGTAATATTAAAATGAAACTGTATAGCTGCTTTACTGTAATTGGATTGCAAAAAATTGGTCGTTTCCTTAGGAATATCCCTACATTTCTACCGTATTATAAAAATTCCGGTATTGTCCCTAGTATAAGGCCTCATTTTTCATAACGATATTCACCGTATGGGTTTTTATTTTATGAAAGTGATAAAATATGGACGTTTTCACATAAAAAAAATGAATTTACTCGTCCATTTCTTCTACTGTAATACAGGTTCTATAATTAGAAGCCATTATATGAAGCTATATTATACATTGAAGTTTAATTGTTATTTTACGCCATTTTTTTTGCAAATACGGGGTTTTAGCTTTGTACGGCAGTAGGCCACCGCACCCCTGTTTAAAGTGTAATTCAATATCCGTCGGGGCCTAAAGCCCGGGAAGTAGTTGCTGCTTCTTAGTTGAACGGTCAGTGTCTTTGAAACACCTCCATACTATGGGGCTAGTGGGCACACCTCTGTGCAGGATATGTGAACAGGAAGATGAAACTGTCAGGCATGTCTTATGTGAGTGTCCGGAGTTATCGTCAATAAGAGAGTGTATGTTCGCTGAGTCTTGGCCTACACCTGCCGATATAAAGGAGATGTCTCCTAGTGATCTGTCCACCTTCCTGAGAAGGACAGGATGGACGATGACCTAGGAGGACAACTCCTCGGGAGGATGTATAATAGGTCACGTGTGACCTAAGTGCTGTGAGCCTACACTCACCCTCCCTACTCTATAGATATAAATACATATAAGACAATATTACAAGAAACTGTACTAATACTTTTTCCTGGAAACATTCTTGGTCTCAGGATTTCTTATTCATAAAAAGCTTAGAGGTGGTTTTTTTGGCAAATCCCTCCCTACTTAGTCTGTATCTTGTTTTCTCTGCTTCACTTTCCAAATATTGATGTAGTGGCGTGAAGTTAAAAGCCACTGTTATGGACGCCGTTGGGAATGTTTTCACTGCTCCTGTAAGGCATATTCAGACTAGTCTTGGAATTCTAAACAGATTGTTTTTCATCGTCACGCTAGTCCTACTATTCCCCGCAATGGCTCCATAAGTGATGATTGATCTTACTATTGTTATGTACATCCAGCTCAGGATCTTTGGGTTACAACCCCAATTTTTTCCTGTCAGATTCCTGCACATCACTCCAGCCTTTTTTGCCATGCGTGTAATTCCCTTTTCGTGTTTGTTGTACTGTCTTGACTCAGTCCTAGATACTTGATTTCCTATCTCTCATTCAACCTCACTACCATCAAGTTTAACGGTGGCACATTGGCTTCTCCGAAGATTGTTTGTCTCCTCGTGTCCAGTGCCTCACAGTCAAATAAGATATGGGTTACGGTCTCGGTCTCCATGCCACAAAGTCTACAGCTGAGGTCCCCGTTATATAACCCTATTTTATGCAGGTGATCTTTTACCGGGGTATCACCCGTTAAATAACCTGTAATAATTCTTAGCTTATTCCTACTGATATTCAGTAGTTCTTCGGCTCGTTTTACACATGTGTCACCTATGAAGGTTTTACTGTGTACCTGCTTTGGAGCATTCCTCCACTGAAGTCTATGTTGGCTTTGTACCCATTTTTGTATTTGCCCTCGGACTACCTTTTTTGTGGTCCCAAGAGCTGGTTCTGGTCCAACATGTGCTGTTGATGAACCTCTTCTCGCGAGTACATCAGCTTGTTCATTTCCAGAAATACCGTTATGTTTCGGCACCCACACTAATCTCACTTTAATGTGGTCTGCTAGTTCATTTAGTTCATTCTGGCATTCTTCTACCAGTCTGGATGTTACCTTGCGGCTGTTTAAAGCTGCAAGGGCCGCCTGGCTGTCAGTTAGTATGCTTATCCTATGAGTGTCAGTCCTATGTTTGTTAATTCTGACACATTCTAAGATAGCATAAATCTCAGCCTGAAGTACAGAAGAATGTTCTAGTGAGAAGGAGCAACCTGTGTTTCTCATTTCACTATACACCCCTGCTCCTGTCTTTTCCCCAGTCTGTGACCTGTCTGTCTACCAGGTCTCTCCTCCGGGAAACTTCAGTTTGCTTGGGTCTTGCCAGTCCTTCCTGTGAGGTATTTTTACATTATATTTGGGACTGGAGAGAAGTTTAGTGGCCATATAGTCTGTTTTAATATCTAAAATGGCTCTACTTATGATGTCCTTGATGGATATGTGTCCTGATCTAACTATTTTGTTGCTCAGGTTGCTTTGATGCCTAAAAAGCCCCATCCTTGCTTCCCCCATTATCACGAGGTGTAATGGATTAAGGCCAAATAAGGCTTCTAGTGCTGCCGTTGGCGTGCTTCTCATGCACCCTGCAATACTTAGACAAGCAAGTCTTTGCACTTTGCCTAGTCTCATCATTGCGTTCTTTTGTGTCGTCTTTGTTCACCAGACCAAAGACGCATATGTTATTATGGGTTTAACCACTACACTGTATATCCAGTGTATTATTCGCGGACTCAACCCCCATGTTTTCCCACAAGTTCGTCTTGTGATCATTAATGTGGTTTAACGGTTAAAAGTTATAGTTTTATTTTCTCAGTGAAGGCTATCAAAAGGGTTTTGCTAGTGTACATGTAAATTCCTACTCAAATTATTTATAACCAGACCTATACCGTTTACGAGTTACCTCTAGTATTTTTCATGTTAAAAGAAAAAGAAAGGCCACATAGCCGATGATAATTCTCATTCAAATTTTAAAAGAGGGTCATCAAATTCAATGGGATTCATCAAAAATAATATTAAAAGAACCCAATAATAAAAGACGGAAAATCAAAGAAAGTGCTTTAATACAACTAAATGCAGATAAATGTGTAGCTAGTATTTCAGCCGAATGTAGTCAAATTTGGTTACCAATGTTAGAAAGAGAAATTTCCAATAATCAGTTACCTGCGTTATCAGGATATCATCATAAGTTTTTATCCAGGTTTTCTTATGATTTATAATTTGAATAGTTGTTAATCGATCCACATTTCAATACACAAAATCACAAAACTGAGTATACATATTTCAAAAACTTAAATATTCATACACAAAAAAACTATCAAGAAACGCGTTTTATTAACAACATTTCCAATATAAGCGAAAAAAACGCGCTATCCCAATAAAAACCGTTCCTGGATCTGGACTTCACTGGATCCATTTCTAGTAGACTATCATATCGTTGGAATGTCATGAAATGAAATATTTCATTTCACATTTTGCCACAGATATGATCTACTATGAATGGACCTTAATAAAAATTTGATAACAAAATTTTGCAGTCTTAAACTTCAAAATAATTTTTGATTGTCTAGTTGTCAAATTTTTTCTGTTGTGTCAGTTAGGGATAAAAATTAATGTCTACTTATTTTTCCTTGACAACGGTAGCTGGAACGCTACCGAAACGTTGAAATAAAGAATTTAAAAATATTGTGGTTTAATTTCCTAAGAAATTAAAAAAAGAATGAATAATATACCACAAAGAACATACAGAAGATATTTAAAAAAACTGTTGACTGTAACTATTATATTTTAGAAAAAAACTCAATGGGTTCGCCAAAAATGTGTGGAGATATCAACAACAGTCTACAATTTAATCTATTTTACTTTTCAGATGACTACCAAGTCCGAACTGATAATGGTTGATTCCTGGAATGGTCGTTGTAACATTAACGTCTATGATAAGAAAACTTCTAACAAGAAACAGAAAAAAGAACTGTACGAAATCGCCAGCAAGGAATTGAGAGAAAATGAAAATGCTAGAAAGGAGTGCATAGCTCATTTACGCAATTGGATAAATCAACACCCTGATATAGAAAATTGTCTTACTGGTAATTTTTTCTAAATTTTTTTTACGGTGAAATTTGACGTAAGATATGATATATTTTGTTAACATTTCACTACCTTTTAAATAAACCTTACAATAGTATATTGTGCAGCTAGTGAGAAAAGTAGGATATGAAATTTTCGCACAAGTTGTAGATTATACCTTTTCAGGACGAACCTAATAAACAAAATATCGTTAACAGTGAGTAATACATTTTTCAAGTAGGTCGTCAGGAAATATGATTCCGTATTTTCATAATCCTTCTCAGCAAATACCTATACATTCTAATGATAATAATATAATTTCATCATTTCTCCTAAAATACTCGACATGTAAAGAATGTTTCACAATATTTCGTTGAGTTGGCATCTGGCCTTAAGGGATAGGTAATAAAAGTTTATAAATATCTTATTGTATAGTGAACAGTAACAGATCCGTATTCGTTGAAATTTAAATACAAAACATAAATTAAGTTTGTTTTCTAAAAATAATTCGAAAACAAATTTAACTTTTATTTATCAATTTATTGGAAATGAGCGAACTAAACTGTTGAAGTATACAGGGTGGCTCACCGTATACCCTTTGATTTATCACATCTAATTGGCGAATGGGACAAAGAATGAACTATGAAATTGAGCAAGAACTGGAAGGAGAGTATATATATATAGTAGAAGAACAAGAAATAACACTGCAAATGACACAATGGGATCCTGGGGGAAGAAAACGTAGGGGTAGACCTAGAATAAAATGACTGGAACAGGTGAAGGAAGATATGACAAAAGCCGGAATTGGAGGATGGAAGGACTAAGTTAAGGATGGGAAACTATGGAGAGCATTGACAGAGAAACTCTAAAAGGAAAAACGGGGATTGATCCACCCCCAAAAAATAGATCTAGAAAGCGCGAAGCGGCGAAACCCCAGCAGGGGTATCAAGCCATTATATATAATTGGCGAATGGCACAAAATGCTAAGCAATGTCGTTTGATAAATAATTGCCAAATTTTATAATAGTTAGTCATGTACCAAGACAGTAAAGTGATTCTTCATTGGACGAGTCTGAAATTATGAGACGAGCGAGAAATATTCATCTAGAAAAGATAATATTAGGTAACGATCACATTATTTTAGAGGGCGGGACGTCATGGCGGGAAGTGAAGGTGTGTAATATGACACTTTCTAACCTTCAATGACGTTAGTAACGACAGTATTACATATTGTGGTGAATAAAGTACTTTATTGTACGATAAGTTGAACTGTTTGTTGACCTGAAATCAAGCTGATAATTGACAGCTTTACTGACGGTTGGCGATAAATATTTTTTACTGCACAGCGAGATTTTAACGCCCAGTGCAGTTGTGAAATCGAATACAATTTAAGTTTTGTGATTGTTACTCTATCTATATGCATTTATATCTATTTCCTTGCCCTCTGAGAAATATTAAATAATTTGTAGCCCTCCGCTTTTTGGAATACTTTATGTGGAATACAAATTATTTAATATTTTTTCGGAAAGGTTAAGGGACTAAATATATTTGTGTATAGATAGACAACCAATAACAAAGCTAAAATTCAAATTCCACAAATGCACTAGCAATTAAAATCTCGTATCTGTAATATACTAGAAGGTATCCAGGTTACATTTTTTAAATAATAACTGATGAAAGACTGGAATAAAATCGAGAAGAATTCAGTAGTATGTAAACTATGACTGAATGGATAAAAAAAGCTGGCAGTAAATAGAGAAAAAAAATAGACTACTTTTTAGAGATATATAAAATGTTTCCCGTCTCTTCTCAAATTCTATACGAACATTTCCATGAAAAGTATCACTCTTATAAAAAAAATGGAATATATAGAGTGGCCCAGAAGTCTTTTTTTTTTCGTGCCGAGATGGGAAACTCATGTTCGACTGGGTCCTTAACCAGTACCCAGACAGTGTTGGACTCATCCCCACGGAGATGCCTACCAACCAAACCCACCTCAAACTCGCCGTTACTTCCGCCTTGGAATCACTACCCTAGCTTAATTCAAGACGGGCGGCGGTCCCTCACACACTCTCCTTCATCTTCCTCCTTCTATCACTCCTACCTCTCTCATGCCATAGCGAGTCCTTTTCTTTCCCTTATGATGCTCTCTACTACGCCACATATCTCCATCCATTCCTCCTCGCCCCTCAACATAATCTCCACCATATTTTCTCAATACACCGCCTCTCCCAGTTTATTCTCCAACTTCTTCAAAACTCTCTCATTCTTCCAGCATCTAAACACATGTCCCTCATCATCCTCCACTTCACATCTCTCGCACACTCCAGTTTCTCTTTTCCCAATCTTGTGGAGGTAACCCACTCTCGACCCATGCCCTGTGAGCACCTGCGTCAAGAAGTAGTTAACCTCCCCAAATTTCCGGTCCACCCAATTTCTCCTGCTCCCAATCGCTCCTTTTAGCGCGCCCTCATACTTATCCCACCTTTTTTCCATTTCCTTATCCATCCATTCCTGTACTTCCTCTCTGCTCGCACCCCTCCAGCGTTTCTGTCTGGCTCTAGCCATCAAATCCAATGTATAGGACCGTGACAGCACTGCTGCTGCCAGTCCACCTGTCCTGTATGCCTGCACCACCCTCAGAAGTATACCTCCCTGCACCCGCAGGAGTGGTCTAACCCTCGCATTCACCCCTGCTTTCTCACCCCACACTTTCGCGCCATACAGCATACTCTGTTCTACCGTCCTACCAATTATCCTCTTCTTCCATTCTCCCGGTCCTTTCACATTACCCATCAATCTTCCCAGCCACGCTGCCCTTACTTTTGCCTTCTGTGCAGCTTTCAACATATGGGTTTTGAAGGATAATTGGCTATCCAACCACACCCCCAGATATTTCACTGCTTCCTCCATCCGAATTTTCTTTCCCTTCACCATCACCCCCACCTCCCTTGCCTTGCTCCGCCCCTTCATCAGTAGCCCCACAGTCTTATCCAAGTCCACACCGCTCTATCTTCTCCACAATCTTCCTACACATCCTCTCCGCCTTTCTTTCTATATCCACCTCTCCCTTTGCCGTACATACCAGACAGACATCGTCCGCATACACCGTAATCTCACATCCCTCTTCACATGCTATCCCACACACTTCCAAAGCGTCGGTCCCAGAACCGAGCCCTGGGGCACTCCAACCTCCGTCCCATACCTTCTCCCTCTAGTGTTCACTATCGCACGCCCCGTCAGGTAGTCCTCTACTAGATTAACTGGCCCAGAAGTCTGGAAACGATCAATTATCTCGTAGATTGTTTGTCCCAATTGTACTAAATTTGGGGTATCTACACCTAATTTAGGATTCGGAGATTCCATATTTGATAATTGCAATGCTGTCATATTTTCCGTTTATCTTATATTATTAGTAGCTTTGGTTTCTCAAACTCATCACCCTGTACCTATTTTCAGTCATATATGGAATCTCCTATTCATACGAGCTCAACCATTAACACTTATGATTTTATGTAGTCTGGAAGGTCTAAAATACATAAAACGTAAGTCTCTTAACGCCTATTTGTGAACTGAATTTTCGGGTATCCCCAATAAAAATAATCTCTAGGATTGGAATAAGGTGAACGTGGAGGCCATTTAATTCTACCTCGTCTGCCACAGGAAATATATCATCTAAATAACGCCGAGTGTTTACACCATAATGATCTTGAACTCCAGCCTGCTGAAATTTAATTTCTAAGTAAATATAGTAGACGTATTTATCTGGCGTTGAATTGCCTTCAATAAAGAATGGCCCAATTAACAAAATCACAGCATTCTACATTTAAACATTTGAACTTCTTCAAATCTACATATTTTGCACTGTTTTATCTATTCAAGACCTATTCTAAATATAATAAGTGTTACATATGGGTGAGCTTGTATTGAATAGGATATTCCAATAATGACTGAATATACAGGGTGATGAATTTGAACAGCAAATCTGGCAACATTGCAAATATCAAAGCTGGAATTTACGTATCCCAAAATAATTGTAGGTACCTCAAATTTTGTACAATTAGTACTAGCAATTTACGAGATAATTGGCCGTTTCCAGACTTTTGGGCAACTCTATATACAAAACTTAATCTCGAAAAAAAAATTTGATATCAAATGAATTAATGGTTGATAAGTTCACCCCCTTATAATGTAACAGGAATGTTGAAAAAATACCAGTGGCTGGTCGTTACGAGTTCATGGAAATTACAAAATTTCCCTGTTTACTTGGATTAAAAAAAATTATCACTTTATTTAACTCATAACCTTTTGCAGTGATATCTTGGGAGGAGGTGGGCTGATAAAATGTGGTCACGGTAAGCACAATCATTACTTTATACCGTTGTTCAATATAAACACGCAAGTTAGCGGTATAAAGAAGTACATGACCACTGGTTTATCATTGTGACAGTGATGGGTTGTCTGTACCTTGTGACATATTTATCAAACCATGCCCTAATATTTTTTTGTTTTCTCAAAATTCTCAAAAAAAACTATCAACCAGTGAACAATTTATCTTATTTCAAAACATCTGGTGGAAATTTACCAAAATCAATTGCTGGAGCTAATACACGTGTTTCTTATCCTTGTCTCACAATATGAAATTAATATCATTAATGAAATTGAGTTTTAAGATGACTCCGATTTTTTAACTTTATTGTTATGATGCCATGCTAGTAACAGTGTACTAAATGATTGGTTTTGGAATTTGTTTTTCTACTTATGTTTTGAAATTGATTTTATATTTCTCAATATTTAAATCAATAGAATACAAATACCTAATTCCCACGAACAAGGCATTTAATTAACATTTTTTTAAATTGAGTCAAGACTAGCACTTATCGATTCACCATAACCATAAATTTATCGCGAAATATTCGAAATGATATATCGTTGATAAAATTAACTTTCATTTTCCTGTTAACCATATTATGTCATGTAAAGTAAATAAGTTGAATCATAAAATGTTTGTTGAGAAATTGTGAATACCCCGTCTCGCATTATTATTTATGTAATACCGAGTTATTTAAATAATATCGCACATTTTTAGAAGATATGAATGAGATTTTTCTTATCGTAGAATGTACAAGGTGTTTCTTTTGTAATTGACACATGCTTAATGCTGGGAATTACAATTTTTTTTAAGAATTCTAACAAAATAAATCATACTTACTGGGAATTTTTAAAAAACTTTCTTTCGATACAGTTTTTAGGTGATTATTTACTGTTTCTGTATACTACGTTTCAGAGAGTTGTATGGAAACTGTTTTTCTTATTTCGAAAGTTACAAGAGCTTTGATGTGGTCTAGTACGTGTTCTAGTGAAAAATTGAAAAGCCGGACGGTACAGCTCCAACGCTCGAGCGCATTTCCGTACGTATTCCTCCTTTCTGGGCTACCGACCAAGACACGTAGATCGCGCAAATTGAAAGCCTGTCCACTATTGCTGTCATCACTAAAGACGAAACACGTTTCAGTTACGTCACCAAGTACGCAGTGGAAGTCCGTGATATTCTTATACAACCTCCAGAAACAGGAAATAACCAAAAGCTGAGAGAAAAGCTAATAAAAAGACTTAGAGCATCCCAAGAGCAGAAGACGACGTCTATTAGAACACGAAGGAGTAGGTGACATAAAACCATTGCAGTTTTTACGCCATCTGCAAAGCTTAGCACGTTCAACAGTACCTACCAGATCGCATAGCTCGATCTATCTAGATTGGACGTCTTAATACATCAATGTAGGCTATTTTAGCAACGCAGGTAAATGCTAACCTTTCTACCACTGCTAAACTCGCAAATCAATTAGCATAAACAATGAAACAATGTATAGACCGCATGAATTTGGAGCAGCCACATACTCAAGTCGAATCGAAGCCCTTCTCCAAAAATGTATATACAAATCTCCAAACTGACCACAAAAAACGAGCAGATGCATACACTCGACGTCGATGTAGTCGTTCGTTTTCTCTCAACAGAAGAAAAGAAACACGAGAAGGTTTTTATTGGTAACATGCCCAATCCGTACAAAACGCAGAAAGATGTGATAAGGGCGAGGTCAATATAGGATAACTATCAATTTTAAGACGGTATGGGAATACATATGCAAACTCAATGAACTAGGCAAGATCACCTTACTTTGGATTCCCGAACACACTGGAATAGAAAAAAATGGAATAGCGGATGAACTAGTAGGAAGGGGGATTAAAATACCCTTCTGAGTGCCGAATCCCAATGTAATATTGGAATAAATAGGCAAGACTTCACCCAGAAAGTGAGTAGAATTAGGAGGCAATAGATCTTTTTGGTTTCAGAGAATGTCACCCCAATATACATACATCTTCGCGACATGCTTGTGTTCTTAAATTTTCTAAATCTTAGTACCAAATGAACAGACTCGATGTTTACGTTATTTGAAATATATGACCACGCTGGCGATCCTTCTTTTACATCTTTGGAAAAAATCCGGAAGCTACAGAAGCGCCAACAATTTTCTTCCTTTTTATTGACTGAGTTTGTGTTGGTTTTATCGTTGAATGATTTTCACTCAACTGTTTTAGTCTAGTCTCTATTCGGTAGATAATAATTTTAGTTTTTCTCTATTTCAGATGATATTTTCTTACTGCGATTCCTGCGGGTGAAAAAGTTCAGTTTGAATATGGCAGAACAGACTTTATTGAAATATCTTAATTTTCGAAAAAGGTTCAAGCACTTTATGTACAATTTGGATTGTTCTGAAAACAACGTTACGGAAATTATCAATGATGAGTAAGTTTCTATGCACTTCAAGTTTTTTCACTTTTTCACAATTCTCAGTTATTGAAATAATTCTGCATTATTCTATTTTATTTTAGATTCTTGTTCGTCAGCCCATTCCGAGACTCATATGGTAAAAGGGTCATTATTTATAATATAGGTAAGCAGAATAGATTGCATTTAAATATGAAAATATAAATTGCGCTCTCAAATTTTTTGAAACAATATTCCATCATGAATTCTTTTATATACAATTTTTTTTATCATTCAGCCGTTCAAATTGTGATTATTCGTTGACTATTTTCACTCACGTTATACAGGTTGGTTGAAAATTGTCTGCAATCGTATGAAAGTAAAATATGTATATATATTTTTAGTATAATCCTGAAAGCTTGATACACTTAACTCTAGTAATGGTGCTCCATCATAACGCTTTTTACGAAATAATTATGAAGGCATAACAATCACTGAGAGCAAAATCGGGTGAATAAGATAGAGTACCTCACAACAAAAACCAATCATATAAGCAGCTAAAAAGAGTCAAAAATATTGTTTAGCAGCCCAAGGGCGAGAAAATCTTAGCACCTGGATTTTGTATTCTTTCACGATCTGACACTTTAGTACTTTGACGTTTTACGTGATTTTTTTATTAAAAATCAGTGGACATCCAATTTTTTTGTTAATTTGGTAGGCGAAATACAGTTGTGTCTAACACAGGACGTAAAAGCTTAAGCAGCTGTTAACTATCAGCTGCCAAAGCTAATTTTCTGCTCTTTTGACACAATCATATACTTGTTAGCAGATGCATTGTGATTTTGACTTTTTTCCTTCTTTATATACAGTTGATAATCGAAACTGTTATGTATTTGGTTGCACTAGCCGCGAAAGGGAAAAATCCCGATTTATCTTTCCATAAATTTCCTCCCATGGGAGAGTATAATAGTTATTTATGATACAAGTGCGTGAAGTTATACTTTTGCGCACGAGTTGCGAAAGTGCAAGGCACGAACGTAGCGAGTGCCTTTTTCACTTTCACTTCACGCACAAGTGTTCTACAAAACTTCATCTATGACCACATGAAGAAAAAATAAAAAAATGTGCTCTGTAGGGGCTAAAAAACATAAAATAGTTATTTTCCTAACAAGTGCGGAAAGTGATACTTTCCCGCACGCGACTGCAGTTGACCCGAACGACGCGAAGCAGAGTTCGGCAAGCGGTCAAGGGCGGGAAAGACACTTTACGCATGAGTTAGGAACATTATTTTTTCTACGACCGTATATACAAAAAAGTATATCAACCCATTTTTCAAAAGTTATTCTATTCCAACATACATATACAAAACTTTAACCATTATTATTATTATCAATTATTATTATAAATATTATTATTAGAAACACAATTTGTTGCATTCTGTGAATTACTTAAAATTGCCGTTCCAGTGGAGTTATTTGGTGTTAACTGGTGACTGAATGACGTTGATGAGGATGGCATCGTTTGCAGGTCACATAAAGATGACGATGAAGGTGACGGCAATTATTTTAAGTCATTTGTAGATGAAAGAATTTCATTTGATATATTTTTCTTATATGAAGCCCGGGTGGTTTGACAGGCTTTTTATGACACTACTTTAGAATGTACAAGGTTATTCCAAAATATTTTCATTATTTTATATTTTCAGAAAATTAAAAATGCAACAAAAAGCTAGAAAACATGTAGATTTTGTTTGATGGACTATTTATTCACCTGGTGTAAGAATAGTTATAACTTCCGAAGTAAACAACTATCTAATAAGGTCAAAATTTGCATAATTTTACTTTCCCGCACTAGTGCGGGAAAGTGACACTTTCAAAGCTAAAATGCGTGCGGGAAAGTGGGTTAAAGCGCACGGTAGTAGAAAAATGAATTTTCTAGAAACAAATATATAGGTACATAACGAATTCTAATTTCAGGTGGTGAAGAAATGCATTTTTCGAGGTTCTTCCATTTAAAATAAGTGTAATTAAAATTTTAAATATAACAGAAAATATTTTTCACTATGTCTGACACTTCTGTCAAATTTACTGACAGCACAAAAGTTTGTACAACAAACGACTTAATTATTATAATAATAATTATTATTATTATTACATGATAAGGGCAGAGGATCAAGTCCTATTTTGCCCATAATAATTTACAGAATATGAATAAAACAATAACTGACAGTGTAGGTACTACACTAAGCCTAAAAAAAATTCAAATCGAAAATATAGGAATATCTTCTGTAAGTTCCTTGTGGCATTACTTATTCTTTTTTCTTATTCTTTTGGGAATCAAAGCCAAATAATGTTTTTTATTTTTTATTTCGACGTTTCGGTAGCGTTCCAGCTACCGTTGTCAAGATTAACTAATAATAAAATTGATAAAAAAAATTTTGGTCCCTATCTGACACAACGAAAAAATATAGAAGTCTATTTGATTTTTGAAACTATTAACATTTTCCTAACTAATTATTTGCTGAGGAAGACCATTCCAAATATCAAAAATTCTGTTATTTAAAAAGTTTTGCCTATAACGAGTTCTAAGAGGCTCTTTCTTCAGCTTTAAGGAGTGCCCAGGAAGACGGTCGTCTAAATTGAGGGGGCAAACTGCTTGAAGGTCGCCGAAGTTTCGGAAGGAAAGAATAAGGTCACCTCGAAGACGTCTTTCTTCAAATGTTGTAAGATTTGCCATGGTTAATCTCTCTCCGTACGTAGGTCTAACACGGTCAAAAGACAATCTGATTGCGTGTCTTTGCACTCTTTCTAGCATTTCACGATCTCGAGCTAAATCTGGATACCACGAAGGCCCGGCGTATTCAAGTATGGGTCGGACATAGGTCTTGTAAAGTTTGCAATATGTTTCGAAAGAAGCTTTGGAGAAAGTTTTTTGTTTTAGGAACAGTTTAGACTTCGCGCGTTTACAAATATGAAAAATATGATCACTCCACGTAAGTTTCGAGTTTACTAATAAACTGTTATTTGTGGGTGATTGTTTAAATAAAAGTTGATTATTCCCGTAACATGTTTTGTCGGTTTGTGATGATACCGTGTTTAATGTCTGTCCAATGATGGAATAAGAATTTTGCGGGTTCTTGTTTCCGATGTGTAACACGACACACTTATCAATGTTCAACCAATTGGAACACCATTCTTGTAGTTTATCAAGATCATTCTGCAAACTTAAATAACGCTTTCAGCATTCTCTATGACATAATTATCTCGGTATTATCAAGACCCTAGGGTTATTACTACAGAAAATTTTTTGACAATTCCAAAAACCAATCAAATCATGTCAACATTACACTGATAACAAACCATGGGCAATTATCACGTTGCTATGGATACATATTATGATTTATTTCGATTTTGAAGTTTCGAATATTTAATATTTCGAAATGTCACGATTTGGTTGTAATACTGAAACAAAAAATTTTCTATCCGAATAACTCTCGGACATTGATAAATGCTCAAAAATCTTATGACAACTTTCTCAAGCTTGTTGCTTGTAGGCAACAGACCTCCGCCTACGGCGTCGGTCTGTTTCCAAGCAACAAGCTTTCGAAATCTGTCATACCCTATTTACCCCATTTATAAATCATTGGTCATTTACACACGCTTTTGGGTGTTATAATGAAAGTCCCATATAAAAAGCGTTGTTCATTTACGCACGCTTTTTAATGTATGTATAATGTATGATTTCACACATTTTTTTTTGGTTCGTAAATGACAAATTTTAAAGGTGGTCGTAGATAAATATAGTTTCACAACACATAATACTAAAGCAACATCAAAGAATAAGTAGAAGTTTTACAAAACACACAGTGAATGTAACCAAAACAACAAAATTTTCTACTTTTCCCAATAAGCAATTTCACACTCAGTCAATCTTGAATCGTCACCAATAATTTTATGTATTTGCTCAATGACTTCTGGTGTGGTTGCTGTTTTTGGACATCCAGCCCACTTGTAAACCATTAGTTTTCAAGTAGAATTTTCATTCCACTCATCTAGCATGATTGTATGATTTTTCTTTGTCATTTAAACTTTTTCACGGTATTCAATCACTCAACGATTTTCAATTTTTCTCATTGTTGAAAATCACTGATATATCAACTTTAGATGACTTGCAAACAAAGAATAAGCCGCAGGATTGTAATGCTACTATGAGAAATTATACATTAGGTTAGAACAAAAATTCAAGTTCTGCTTTTGATCGATAAATGGCGCCGCACAAAATTTTCAACCAACCATTGTCCAGTTAAATGAAAATTCTGAACAACAAAGGGGGCCTGAAAAATACTTATCCCACGTCCTGTTTCCTCATTATGACTAGCATTTTATTTTTTTTAGGTAACTTTAATCTACAAAAATTTAATGGGACGGACCTGGCCAAAACATTCGCCTTGACGTATGAAACTTTATTAGATGATGAAGAAAATCAGATTTTAGGGGTAGCTCATGTTGTCAACTTAGCTGGTACCAACTTAAATTTCTTACCCCTATTTTCAGCTACAGAATTTTATATTTTGGGAAGGTGGGGTGAAGTAAGTGGAAGTTTTTGAATTTGAATTTCTAATTATACCCCTTCTGGTAAAAATACAAAACGCTTGGTAAAAAAGATTTTCGCTCAGTAACATGGTTTATGTATGAATAACAAGATTCTAACACACCAAAATTTTCCAAATGTTCGATGAACTCGTGAAATGTTCCTCTTCGAAGGAGTGGCTAATTCTTTGGTTGAATGGCTTCGGCAAAGGCTGTTGGGCTATTAGAGGTGTCTTGAAAGAGCATGTCTTGCAAGTGATTTAGAATTTGGCTTCGGAAGTACCACTGAGCTGCACTATAAGTATGCTTGGGCTTACTTGCTTACTGAGGATCAGTTAGGACCTAAGAGTGCGTTTGGGGTAGCCGAGCGAGATGTGAATTCCATAATACCATAGTTACTGCGCTTCTAGTTTGAAGATAAATTATTACACTTTTTACAGTCTGTATTTTTACCTTCACTTTCACTTTGTCCGTCATATTGAGTCTGATTTCATAATACTATTTTTCCAGCAATCAATTCCAATGAGACATAAGCAAGTTGATGTATTAAATACACCAGCAGTTGTCAAATACGTTGTTGATATCTCATTATCTATAGCAAGCGAGAAACTGAAGAGTAGAGTTAAGGTAAGCATTTTTTTATTTCATAAAACTTCAACATACTGCTTTTTGAATCTTGCTAGGCAGTGTAAGAGTGCAAAGTTTCGCTTTATATTATACTTTTGATGGGAAAAGAATTGGGGTTTAGCGTTTTGAAATGCCTAGCAAGCTAAATTGCCACTACTACCAAGCTATAAAGTTATTCTTGAACTGTTAAAAATGACTATATATCCTAGTGCCTAGTCAATTTACACAAAATACCGCATGCCGTAAAAACACTTGAAAATTCAAAATTGAGTATTTTAAAGGGTTGTGATTAACATGAGAAAAACTGAACGATGCTAGGCATGCGATTTTCCGGAAAATCGTTGAGTAAACTTTAGTTTCTTTGATTTTTCACTCTAATTGTTTGAATAATGAAATTACAATAAAATGTTCTGATCAAAAATTGTAGTTAATACATTTATCTACAAAATTTGTTTCAACATTTTTTTTGTATCTGCATTATTTTTCAAAATATACGAAACTTCCCTAGTAGTATTTTTGAACATCTATTTTCATGTTTTTAATTTTACGATAGTAAATGAACAATGTCATTAAGTAAAATTTTTTTATATAAAATGTGTTTTAAAATGGGGTATCTACAAATACATGAAAAAAACTTTTACCTACGACCCCCCCCTGTAATCAGTCAATAACACACAGTTGGTATCAATGTAATGACGTCTATTACGCACTGTAAAAAAAACGCACAGCTGTAAAGTAAATCGCACGGCTTCCCTAGCAACATCTTAGCAACTGTCAATAGACGTCACCATTTTATTCAAAATTTACTATTTGAAAACATTCGATATGGCCACGTTTGACTGTGAAAAGCCCAAAGGGCTAGGTATATGTATTGATTATAATTGAAAAATGGACTTTCGATTATCAACAATATATTAATAATGATTAAACGTTAGTTCTTTAATGTGCTTCTTTCATTGGTAATAGAGTAATAGAGATGGAGTTTACCAAGCACCTCTAATTATGTAACTGTTATTTCTTATGCTTATTATAAAAAATACAAGTACAAGTAGGTCCTAGGTAAAGTATAGTACGTAACTCGTTGTGTAAAGCATTTTACGCACTCACGGAATTACGCACTCGCCGCTACGCGGCATCGTGCGTAACTTTTCCATTCGTGCGTAAAATGCTACTTACCACACACGTTACGTAATATACTATTATTTTTAATGTATTATTATCGATTTTCCACGTAAACCTCTACTGGAAAGTCGTTTTTTTTTACCAAATTCCGCTAACATTAATGGCGTACTTCAAAGATTATGGCGTAATCTTCAAATTTTATTTGAAACTTTTTTATGTATCTGTATTTTTCACAAAGATACATACGATTTACCACGTGAACCTTCATTGAACCTTCAATTTTTTGACCCCACTTCATTTTCATTATTGTTTTAATAACAGCATCTATTTTTAATATAATTTGTTAAAATTTTTGTTGTTAATATTTTATTACTATTGTTGTTGATATTACGCTATAATCCGATCTCTCTCTGCTTTTTCACCTATAATAAGTGCTCCCTTCTCTTTCTCACCTGAGCCATAGGTGTGTTCTTTTGTATCGCGATCACTTCTAAATAGGTTCATTATAAAGTTCGCCAATTCTTAGATAATGGAAACACTATAAAAAGTTATAGAATGTTTGCTGGGAGACGTCTGATTTAAGAATTTATTGTAAATAATTGTCTATTAATTAAACAATTTGATATTTATAGGAAAACTGTATAGTAATTTCAAAAGTAGATGCTTCAAAGTGTTCAGAGGTGAAGTTTCATTGGATTATATTAATTTCGAAAAAAGATATAATTCAAACAAGAAGGATCAATAAAACTCAAAGTCCAAACCACAATTTCAATATTGTCCACCAAAAGGACAAATTGTTCAGCAACTAGTTTCGGTACAAAATTACCATCATCAGGCTACAATAGAAATGTTATACTCATCAAAAAAGATCTCATGAGATAATGTTAACAGTTGACACAAAATACATCAATATTATTGGAATAAGATGAAACATTTTTGACATTAAATAAATATCAACTACCAATTATTTCAAGTTAGGTTAGAATTGAAGATTCTTCAATGCCTCCAATTTTGCATTTTTACAATTTTCACAATAATCCTTCATGTTTTCCAAATAATTTTACTTCTCTTTCTGAACCACTTTTACTTGTCTAATCTACATATAATATGGATTGACGGCAAATTAAGTATCTTCCTGTTGTTAATGTTTCATGGTAAACTAACTGTATTATTATTTATATATTAATATCACTTTAGACTTAAAATAATTTGTAGTTGATATTTATTTAATGTCAAAAATTTTTCATCTCATTTCAATAATATTGATGTATTTTGTCTCAACTGTTAACATTATCTCATGAGATCTTTTTTGATAAGTATACCATTTCTATTGTAGCCTGATGATGGTAGTTTTGTACCGAAACAAGTTGCTGAACAATTTGTCCTTTTGGTGGACAATATTAAAATTGTGGTTTGGACTTTGAGTTTTATTGATCCTTCTTGTTTGGATTTTTTACAACCACATTTGAGAAATGGATGAGCTCTTGGAGTTAAAGATATAATTGATTGAAGTCTAAAAAAACAAGTAAAATTAAGCATGCAAAAAACAGATTTTTAAGAAGCATTTGCTTGAAATTCGAGATATTGACGGCTTTGCTTTTATAGTAATAATGTTTTATGTTCATTTGCAATGCTAAATCTAGAAGGAATTATCGCTGGGATAGGTATCAATTAAATAGGAATTATAATTGTTTTTTTGACTTTTTAGCCCTAGTTTTTTTATAAACAAACTGATTTTTCAGTTAGAAAATCTACTGTTTCAAATTTAAAAGTATTTCTATCTAAAAGTTGAGATCTTCCTATACATTTTACATGTGTTTATTTATTTTTTCAGAATGTTATAAGCCCAAAATTATCAACTTTTAAGTCGAGCGGTTAATAAATTTGGCTCCCGGGCCGTTCACACGTAACCACGAATTGACTAGCACTGAAATTAATTTTATCTCGTAAACTTTTCAATTTACAGAAAAACTTTTAAGATAAAATTTGTAGAGAAATGTATCAGCTACAATTTTTGATTCAAACATGTTTCTGTATTTTCATTATTTAAACAATTTGAGTGAAAAAAACAGAACAAAAAAACTTTACTTAACGTTTTTCGGAAAACTTGATGCCTAGCATCGTAAAGTTTTTTTCATGTTAAACACAACCCTTTTAAATACTCAATTTTGAATTTTCAAGTTCTTTGTAATTTTTGTGAGGTTTGATGTGTACTTTGACTAGGCTATTACATATTGTTTGAAAAAATCATGCGAAATAATTGAAAAGGTGATTGCCTGTATAAAATTGTGATGGATCTTTCTATTCCCAATATCTCCTTCCGAAATATCACCCTTAAAGGGTGGTGAGTGAAAATACGTTTTTATTTTTGGAAACTTGAAATTTCGTGATTTCCGTGCACGCTCAATTACTTACCACCAGTTTTTTTTCCAACATTTCGTCACAGTGAAAGTATCTCCCCTCACTTTCCTTAATTTATCCTATTTACGCAAATTTGACGAAGAAATTAGAATTTTATTCTACTCAGCACCTTTTAGGGGTGATATCTTGGAAGGGTATGGGTTGAGGATTTTTTTCTTAGATAAGAACCCTTAATAATTTTATACGGGCAATCACATCCAAATTTGTTTCGCTTGAATTCATAAGCACTTTGTATATATCTGGTTTATATCTGTATACAGGGTGATTCATTAAGAATGTCCAATCTTTGAACTGTAGATTCTAGACCTCAAAATATGATGATTTTCAGACTTAATCGGCGAGTACTGATATCTGGATTCTCCGTAACACAAATTAAAATTTCATCTTCTTCATCGGCAGTGATTTTTTTTGTAGCACCGTGCTCAGTTTTAAAGCGTAAAGACCCCGTTTCACCTAAGCGGTTGTAAAGATTTCGGTACAGTTTGTAATTGGGTTGCCTTCGATTTGGGTATAACTGTGAATATCTTCGAGCCGCAGCTGGACCACTATAATTTGACTGAGCAAACACACAAACCATATCGCGCATCTCATTATTGGAAAAATCGTTATGCCTAGGCATTATTTGATAAATAACTATTACACTTGTTAATTACAAAATTGTTAATAAATGTACTATGTATTACTTATTCTTATTATTATCCAATTTTTGCTTCTACACAAACCGTCTAAAAGTGACATAAGCCTACTTAAAAAACGAAAAATTAAACTCTACACAAACTGTCTAATAGCGACACAAGCCTACTTGAAAAGAAAACGAAAAATTAAACCACGGCTTGATTCACGAAAGTGATTTTTATATTAAGAGATCTTTACGAAAGCGGATCATAAAGTCTATTGAAGTAAATGGTGGGCATTTTGAGCATTTGCTTTGAAGTTTTTTATTTTTGTTTAAAAATTTGTTATTGTTACATATTTAAGGAATAATAAAATTTTTTGAACTTTTTAGATGCAAATAACTCGATAACCGATTGAGTCACACGAATCAAAGAAGAGTAACTTTTTTCTGTAGAATTTAACGCTTTTTAATATTTTCTTATCATTTTAGTTGTAAGTTTAGCCCAAAAAAAGTTTACTTTGATTTAATTAACACAAACAAGTGTTACTAGCGCCCTCTATTAGCAATTTTAAATTAGAGTTCAAATTATAAATTCCTCATGCCAAAAAACGTAAAATTGCCAATTTTCAAAGAGAAAATTGTGAAAATATAAAAAATTATTGCGAAAATCAAAATTTAAATATAAACTTTGAACACCTCGTATCTCGGAAACTAGCAATATTTGCATGAGGCATGTTGAGCAGAATCATCATATTTTGAGGTCTAGAATCTACAGTTCAGAGATTGGACATTCTTAATGAATGACCCTGTATAAAACGCTCGGCATTATCTTTGTTTTAGATGCATTCGTCAATAGATCAGTTACACTCAAGAGTGGATAAACAATGTCTACCTCTAGAGCTTGGAGGTGAAATGCCAGCTAAAGAGATGGTCAAATTATGGAAAGCAGAATTGGAAACGAAGAAAAAGCGCCTTCTTTCATTCGACGACATGAATCTTCTTAGCGACAGAGGAATAATCAGAAGAAATAATGCGGATCCGGCAAACGAAACTGGAGTGGGTAGTTTAGCGGGAAGTTTTCGAAAATTAGAATTCGATTGATGAAACTTAAGAATAGGTGTTAGTAATAATATGGAAGAAAAATGAAACTAATATAGTATCGATATTGAAGTTAGTAGGGACACAGCATTAATTATATTTCGAGTGACAGTTTTTATTAACAATCTAGAACAACTTCTTAAGCTATTCACTTTCGGAGAATACAGAAGACAAGCGAATTATTTAGGTTAAGAAAATGGTTTTGATATTATTTAAAGTAATTTGCAGCACATCTTGCTTGTTTGATGAATGGTAGTGGAGATTAAATTGTTGGAAGGGTCCTTGAACTTCTTCTGTTGTACTTTTTGATTAAATTTTTTCTAATAAAGTGACCAAGAGAGTTGTTGATGGATGAATTTAATTCCTAATGTTTCTGAAGAGCATCATTTATCAAACTCAACGTATTTCTGATTCTTTTTTAAATCTAGTAAATACATTAGTCAACTATGGGGTGGACAGCTTCTAAGTAACCTATTTTTTATATTGATTACTATGGATTGAAACTAAAAAACACACTTTTATATTATTTCTATTTATTTATAAAATAATCTAAATGGTGAAGTGGTTTTAATGACTTCACATGTTCTTTGAAAAATCATCATCATCTACAAAAGAGTGAGGGAGAGAATGGTTGATTTTATCTAAAACTATGATAATCTTTATTAAGTACATTGATAAATGACCTATTTTAATCAACTATCTATTAAATTTATATTTTTACTTTTGCTACATTTTTAAATTTATATTTAAATTACACTTTTTTATCTATTTAGGTATATTCTTAGTATATGTTCCAGATATTTCAAGCAAACAACAAAGATGACTAACACAATATTGTTTTCATGAAAAGCAAATCCAGGTGGCCATTTACAGAAGCTTCACTAGAAAAACAAATTTTTGTCAAATATATCAATTTTAGTGTAGAGAAAAGTCACCAAATATGGAATACCATTTTGTTTTTGGGATATAAAAAAACTTCATATAAATTAAATCAGTTTAATGTTTTTACTAATCAGTCATACATTTATATGTAGTTATCAACAGCCTTTAAACAAATATATTAGTTATCAAATTAAAATCTAACACAAAAAACAAAATCACAAATGAGTAACCAAATATGGAATAGGTATCCATATATGGAATATAAGCATAAATCAACACAACAATAACAAAAATGAATATTAATATCTTTGAGATCAATTAAATAAATATAATATATTGTGATGAATGAAAGAAGTTACATAATTACTTGCAAAAGTCACAGATCCGAATATCAAACTCTGGACCAGCACAATCATAATGTACCCAGAGCCCATACACATCAAGCATTTAATTTAATATTCCATAATTAGACACCGACGACTGTCCCTATTTGGATTTTCATACTAGTTCAAACTCTTCTAAATATTTTTTGAAGTCACAATATTTCAATGACAAAAGATCACAAAATGGTGAAATAAACATAATACCGATATACTAAATAGTATAACACTTACGTAAACAAACATAACAGCTGGTAATACTCGTTTATTACTTACCTTCAAAATTTTCTGCACGACAACAAAACAAAACACGCCTGCCACTCGTGAAGCATTCGCGCAACTGACTCGATGGTGTGGGTGCGATAGTTAGTAGACCGAATGAAACACAAGATAGTCGAGTGTTGCGTTTCATACTTATAGTCTTAGAGAAATGAAGGCATTCCATATTAGGATACTATTCCATATTTGGTGACTTTCCTCTAACTAAGAATTTCGGGCATCGATATTACTACGATTATTTTTTTCACTTGTAAAAATCTGACATTTTGGTGGTTTTAACCAATAGCAATACATTATTCTAGCCAATCATTCGGTATTATACTGATAATTCTGCTTCCTCATCGATAATACCTTGTTTACATTGAAACGTCAAAATATTACCTTGAATTTGTCATTATTGACAACTAAAAGTGCTTCGAAGTTTATTGAAAAATGAACACAACCCGATTCAGTGCCATCACCCAAGAGAATATTGAACATTCAGGTAATACAAAATTTGAAATTGTTGAAAAAAAAATCTTCCCAAATACAACTCGCTCTTCAAATTTTATCACATAATTTTTTATTTTCATCACTCAAACTTGTTTATTTGAGACAAAAACATTCAAACAAACCGAGTTTAGATGAAATCCCTCGTTCTATCGGACTCGTGATTTTATCAATCGGTTTGTTTTCATATTTTGCCAAATAAACAAGTTTTCGTGGAAAAGAAAAAAATATCGATAAAATTTGAAGCACTCGTAATTACGTTGACTTGCATATAATAAAAAAACAATGCAAAACGAATTTTTTTCTCGTTGTTACAACAGTTACAATTTTTTCCGCCAGAGGTCTCATTGAATTTTACTCCACCCAATATTGTGGTGGAAAACTCCAAATTTTCACAATGCACACCGTGGAGTATAAGTTTCAAGTAATATTCCTTGAATTTTCGGAAAAATATTTGGCGGCTTGTCAATTCCACCAATCACAAAGCTTTCGGATTATCGTTTCGTTGGATGACGGATCTGCAGAAATTCACCTCTAGGTACTTGTTGAAATTCTATGGTGAATTGGATTTTTTCGCAATTTATGTATATGAGCTCTATGCAGGCCATTTAGCTGAGTCACCTTTTTCCACTCTTCTATATTTGGCCTTGGACCTCCAATCTCCTGAATTATTTTCAATTAAATCCTCCATTTCTTAGTCTTTTCTTCTATTTTTTGATGGAAGGTACTTTTTAACTAAGGTTTTTTCGTTATTTTTACTCCTTACAATCTTTTCGTGTGAACTAAACATTGCAGTCTTTCTCACTTTCTTACCTTTCACAATCCTTCTGATTATTTTTCGTTTCCATCTTTGTAACCTGTATATAGTTTTCCTATCGAAAACCCATGTTTCACATGCATAAATGTTGCTGTATTTCTCATTACTGTTTTGTAAGTACTATCTGAACTTATAATTTCTTGACAGCTGCTTAAATCTCAATCGATTGTTCATACTTCCCGCACATTTATCTCCTATTGCTAGCTTGGTCTCTACAATTTATTCACATTCATTTGATATAAATGAACAATTTCTTTCAACGGCGTTCAATTTTTATATTTCCCATTTTCGTACGAAGGCTTAGGCTTTCCTTATATTGATCTTCCGCGCCATCATGCGACATACTGACAAGCGCCTTTATTGAACCAAAAAAAATATTATGTTACAGTTGAGTAGATAAATAATATTTGGCTTCACATAAATTTATTGAAACCAAAAATGACTAATTTAACTTGACGGCGCCTTCCACGGTTTGGCTCATGAGTCATGACCATATTATGGCCTGTCGCCTGTAATGATTATTTGACATTTTCCTGGTTACAACTTCAATCTTATTATGCCTGCATTGTCTACTAACTCCCTTGTTACCTTTTCGTTTATTTTTTCAGTTTTTTCAAATTGTTTGAGAAGTCTCCAAGAACATTCGATTATTAGGAGATAAGATGCCACTTTAAATGACTATAAATATATTTTGTCCACGACCACCTCATAATAAGTCAATATTTTACCTCCTAACTAAAGGTATATGGTACCCATATATCAACTGTCGTGAATTATGGTTCATAATACACTGTAGTGTATTATGATTCATAATTCCCGACTAGAGATGGGGGTACAATATTAAGTATTTCAAAACAATATATTTATAACTGTACGTTGTATTGATACTTTCTACAGTATCGCCCATCTCTATATATGTCAAATTATTTGAAGTAGCTGCCACAACATTTTGAGGTTAGTAATATGCCAAATCGCTACTGACTTTCATTTATTAATAAATAAATTGTGTCGTGGACAAAGTATAGTATTCTACTCGCAATTTATGGCCATAATTTACTTGGGTGACTTGCGCCCCTCGCCTGCGGCTCGTGACGCAAACGTCACCCATCGTGAATTATGGCTATCATAAATTGCTCGTTTAATAATATACTATTATTCAAGGAAATTAAAACAAAATTAATATTTTACAATTATTGTTGTAGTTGGTTTATGCTCATGAAAGATGCATTATGTAACAATTATTATGTATGATTGAAAATGTTGAAAGACTTATTGAGTAGGTACTGCAATTTATGTTCATGCCCACGTAAGATTTTGAATTGTATCATGTAAGCGGTGACCTTGGAGATCATTAGCTTTTAACTTAAATAAAACCCTTATTGCGCATGAGCTCTAAAAAGACAAATGTCGAAATTTTTTTTTAAATTTTGGTTTTTTAAATTCGGTTCCAATTTTCTCACTGTGTTCGGTGTAATGGTTTGTTAGTCTTTGACATTTCATTCAGGAAGTTGTTATCGCTTAACATTGTAAGATCTATATTGGATTCCGTTGGATTTTTCTATTCCCTTTTTCTATAGATGAATTTGTTGATAACTTTAATTCTATATGACCAAAAGTTTTGTCATTGCCTACTATCAATCAAAATCACATGTACTTCAGACATCTTAAGTCGTACATGTTACATGATACATCTTACATGATACAGCTTACATGAGTGGGCTTGTCCACAATTAGAAATCAAATATTTATATATTCTTGGCGAATGACAAGATTAGATAGATGATACAGATAGATAATATAGACTATTAGTTGGTCATCTGGGTTATTGCTTGAATTCTTGTAATCTTTGCTTGAATAAGATGATATGTCCACACTATTTCAGTTGTTTTTTCAATTTTCTCTGTGATTTGGCTTCTGGTCTATTATTTTGAGTTTTGTTTTATTATTATTTCTTTTTTCTCAGGTTTTGGTTGCAAAACGGTTTTTATTTTAATAATATAGGTATATGTGATTGATTAATAAATATATATTTATGTTAGAATAAGGAATATTTTATGTTTTTTTTTATAATTTTAAATGTACCACAACATCATCACATGCCAAAAGGTTCTAATTTATACATTCAGTTGTGTATCTTCAAAGGACCCTAGATAAAAATTACTGTAATATATTAAATTTATTCATAAAATTTGTTTGGTTTTATTTTTTTTTTTCGAAAAATCAGTGATGCTTTTGAAAGTACTTTTTACAACTAGAGCCGATATTGCACAGAACAATAGTATATTGTGTCACTATTGGGGAAAGTTCAACTTTTCTAACGAGTGTGGGAGTTTGTGGAACGAGCCTGAAGGGCGAGTACCTATACTTTTTCTACAACTGCACAAACTGTGACCAAAGTGTAGAAGCCTTTAATTTTTTGGCGACTTTTCAAAATATCTATACCAAAAGTACACTTTCCGAAAAAGATTTTAATTTTGTATATTTTCTCCACTCTATAAATTTTTCGTATGATTATTCCCTCTATTTGTACGGGTGGCGACACCTTGAGAGTCCCGTCAGTATCTCAACACAAATAAAATGGTTGTGATCTTCGCTAACAGCCGAAAAAGAAGTTTCCTGTAATTTTACAGTTTTTGGCGACATTACCAAAATTACTGTAATTTTACTTTCTTTGCAAAATGATGTTCCATTTTTTGATATTTCATTTGAAGTTACTCAACATTAGATTGATATAACAATAATAACAATCAAACATTCAAGTAAAATCAAATGAAATGTCAAAAAATGGACCATAATGCATGAAGTGAGAAAAATAAATCAATAATCATCAAGTTTATATATTTTATTGGATGAAAAAAATATACAATAAATGAAACGTTTTCTTACATATATTTCAATGACAAACATGAAGAAAAATAAATATTCAACAATACTGGGAAGCTCGAAGCTGTATGGAAGAATAACTACTTCTGTCACTTTTCATTCAATAAAAGGTACCTATTTAAAGATGCCAGTAGCATACTAAGTTTTTGTCGATTTTATTCGATTCTCCATATAAAATGTATGTGGCGTAGGCAAAGAGCTGCGAGATATTTCTCACAGTCACGTAGCTAGAGCTTTTACATGGGGAGGGTTTTGGTTTTTTTCATCTGATAGGTTTGGAAGGAAAAAGCTTTATTGAAGGCAAAAAAATTGAGTGCCACGACCTAAAGCAGTTTTTCAAGTTCAAGAAATAATTTTAAGTTTTTTTTTAATTATTTGTTTGACTTGGCTACATCTAAAAGTATTTTTAAACATCGTTTTTCGTTTTGCCCCCAACTGCTGCAATGGTTGTAACCATATACATGGTTATAACCAGGAGCCGTCCCTTCGCCGGCACCACCTCAGTCTCTTGTGCCTATTGTAGATTCTCCTAACATTCTGACTACAGCTTATTCAGCCAATCCGTTCCCTGTTCATACAGGTTCTTAACTGGTTGGTTGTAGAAGTCTTCTGGAGTCATTTGGGGTCTTCCATTTAGTTTTGGCCTCCTGTGGTCCAGCGTCTCACAGTTGCATAATATGTGCAGAGCTGTTTCAGTGTTCTTTTTGCATCTCCTGTATGTGAGGTTTCCGTTATACAGCCCTATTTTGTTCAGGTGCACCTTTGTGGGAAAATGTCCCGTAAGAAGCCCCGTTATGGTGCGTAGTTTGTTCCTGCTCATTGAGAGTAGTTCTTTTGCTACTTTTTCTGATGGTTCTTCCATAAATTTCTTCCCATGTGTTTGCCTGGGCGTATTCTTCCGGAGTTTTATGGATTGTTCTTTTACCCACCCTTTTAACCATGACCTAGTGGAGCATCTGGGGATGCCCACAGATGGTTCGGATCCGTTCATCAGTGTTGACGATCCTGCTCTTGCAAGTTCGTCAGCTTTTTCATTGCCAGCGATTCCTTTGTGACCTGGGACCCATTCAGTGCATTCAGTGTTACACTGTTCCAAGTCGTCAGTCTTCTAAGTTCTTCGCCGCATTCCCATACCATCAGCCGAGATGTTACCTGTATATTAATTTGGCAGCATCCTATTTTAAAAAGTGATAGATGATTGAAAATTGAAGCTTTTATTAAAACAGAAAATCAATCTCACAAAAGTAAATTTAACCTCTTCAGCTAAATTATTCACAATTGTTGAGGAATCTATTTCTATTGCCACATCCCGATAAATACCTACTCATATTGCGGCAGTATGCTAATAAAAAATTATTGTACCTTCAGGTATTGTATTTTCTATGGGGAGAGTTTGAGCCCCCAAACCCCCCGCCCCTCGGCGGATAATTGAATGGTTGCAGTGTAAAGACAAAAATGTCGATGGTACAATCGTTAGACAGCGTAAGGCGAAGTTTAAAAAACTTGTAATCGATGAGGTGGTAAAATGTAGAGGTATTATTGTACACCACTCACCCCTCTACCATTGTGAGCTGTATCCATTAGAGCTTATCTGGGCACAAGTCAAAGGTTATGTTGCCAGGTACAACAAAACTTTTGAACTTCAAGAAGTACGACAACTTTTGATGGATTCATTGGCGAATATGACTGCCGAAAAATGGCAATCGACAAAAGTGCAGAGATCGAACTGTTAATTATTAATCTAGGACAAGACGATTCTTCAGATTTTTCTGATGAAGAATTTAATTAATAATGCTGTATATATAAAAGTCAAAGTGAGGTTCCCCTGCAAAAATTAGTTATAATTTTTTTTATTTTTCACAAGCATTTATGTGTATATAAATCTACGTGCACGATTACTTTGTATTTTCAATAGTACCTACTACTATAAGTTCTTAAAAATAATCAGGTTATGATCGTATTTATTTTGAAGTACATATTGTATTTGATACGATTACTTATTGAGTAAATTAGGTAAATATAATTTTTATTCTGATTTTCTTTTTGAAAGCTCTGACTCTCCATATCTTCCCGTTTTCCTCTTTTTATGCTCCTCTTCATCTTTATGTATTTTTCATTTCTCATCTCCATCGCTTTCTCTGTCCATTTATATTATGTCTTCTTGGCCCTTCTTCTTTCCGTATCTCTTTCACTTTTCACTTTCTTTTTCTCTATCAGTTCATTTCTGATCATATTTATTCTCTATTTTATTTTCAGTCGTCCCTTTCATTTTAACACTTAATTTTTTTTCTGTTCATCTTACTTTGTCTTTTTTTATAAATTTCTCCAATTCTCAGTCTCTCTATCTCTCTATCCAATCTGGATTTCTCATCAAAATACGTAAATTGAAGAGTACCTAATTTGATTTTGAGGCAACGAACTTGAAAAACTTATCTTTCTTACGAACTAAAACTTTCTGCGTACTACAATTTTTTTCAATTCCGATAAAACAAGTTATGCAATTAGACAAATGGAACATTAATTGATTATTGATTCAGGAAAATTTGTTAAATAACTTAAGCTCATAAAAAAACAGGTTTTTTAGCTCGTTGATAAACTGAATGAACTCATTAACAGCATAAGATAATTTGAAAAAATATTCTTCCACACAAAGTATTTATTTTTCACTATAACAACCAATGTTGGGAGCAGCCATGTAGAGAGGCATACTGAGCCGTGAAATATCTATTGTGTCTTCTTTCTCTTACTCAGTTTTTCGATTTCCTTTCGATCTCCTGAATGGAGCAATATAAGGTATATAATACTTGTTAGTAGTGGTCAACCACTATTGGTGATTGCCTTATAAACATTCCTAGTAATTATCTTGGTTATTAATGTGTTTCAAATTCCCCAGTCAACTTTCAACATACAGAAAAATAACATCTAATTATAGTGAGTAGTTAAAAGTGATTATTTGTCGAAGTGAATCCTTGGAAAAGAATAATAATGGAGGATACTTGTAACGAGTCTAGTTACAAGACTCTGAAAAAGAAGATGAAGCTGGATAAAGAGCAGCTTCTCTCAAGTGAGCTGTTCGAAAGGACGAAAAAAGATATAAGAGAAACTGAGAGTGTTCGGATAGAATCTTTGATACAATTGAAAAATTGGATCCAACAAAATCATGATATTGAGAACTGTTTGTTGGGTAAGTGAGAATAAAAATATTATTTGCTAGATGGGTCTACTGTTTTAGATGTATTCAGTTTGAGCTTTCCGTGATACCGCTATTGCATAATTTATTTATTGAAAACTAATAATAGATTTGGAAAGGTCGTTGAAAAATAAGTTCAAATGCACTCACAATTTTCTCAAAATCGCTCTGGCTTAATGAAAAAATTGATAGTTATGTTCAAAAATGTCTCCATTTTCATACCACTTTCGAATACCTTAAGCCGTGTAGGGGATAGCCAGCAGGTTGGGGGCACGGGGAAATTAAAAGTTAAATCTGAAAGTATGGCGGTTCGATTCGCTGCAGTGGCGAAATTTTTTTCTTTTTGTTTTCAGTTCTTTTTTCACAATTTTTGTCTAAAAAACATTAACTTTGAAATAGAGCAGAGTTATATGTTTCAAAAATTTATTTACTTAATTAAATTCTCAAATTGTTCTCCGTTTGCTGCCAAACGATCATAAAAGTTCCGCCTTACAGATGCTACTGTCAGAAAATACTATCAAAGGTAATACCACGAGTGCTTCAAATTTTATCGATAATTTTTTCTTTTCCACAAAATCTTGTTTATTTTGCAAAAATATGAAAACAAACCGATTGATAAAATCACGAGTCCGTTAGGACGAGGGATTTTATCTAAATTCGGTTTGTTTGAATGTTTTTGCCTCAAATAAACAAGTTTGAGTGATGAAAATGAAAAATTATTTGATAAAATTTGAAAAGCGAGTTGTATTTGGGAAGATTATTTTTTTCAACAATTAAAAATTTTGTATTACCTGAATGTTCAATATTCTCTTGAATGATGGCACTCAATCGGTTTGTGTTCATTTTTCAATAAACTTCGAAGCACTTTTAGTTGTCAATAATGACAAATTCAAAGTAAAATTTTGACGTTTCGATGTAAACAAGGTATTATCGATGAGGAAGCAGAATTATCAGTATAATACCGAATGATTGGCTATTGGTTAAACCCACCAAAATGTCAGATTTTGACAAGTGAAAAAAATAATCAGCATACTTTTATTCATATGAAGCTTTGCCCCTATTTAAAGCTATTGCTCCTTGAGATATATTCATTTTTCTATGCAAAGTAGTAATTAGGTATATAAGATTAGACCACCGTTTATATACCTATGAGGGTTTACTAGTATATATTATTCAACAAGCATATAATAATAGCCATTATATGCGAATAGAATACTATATTTTGTCCACGACTATGAACGACTATTCAATTCACTGTCTGATTCACTTTCCATATTAACTTTTCTAGTAACATCAATCAAACACCAGTATAGTTTTTGAAATTCTTGCAATAAGCAATAAATTATTTAAAACGTCTCTTTTGCTTTTAGGAATTTCAGGCATGGGTTCGAATCAGTATCGCGGTGAAAATTTTTATTTAATATACTGTTTGTATGAATAATCTTGTGTGACATTTTCATTATCCATCATTCACTGGTGAATAATGTCATTATACTTGAAGGAGTACACGTGAAATGTTAAAATAATCAAATAGTCGTGGACAAAAATAATTATACCTGTAAGTAAAAAAACAATACGCAAAAAACCACATTATTTTTTTCAAGATGAACTAGTTCTAAATTGCATAACATCTGCTAAACTCTTACTCCTTGGTGTGCGTCATCGATTGTTAATGTCCTTACACATTACAATGGAAGAAATGGAAATAAGGCAGGTCTGTGATAATTCCTAGTCAAAATATCACAATAATGAACCGTTTAAATGTATTACAGACGTTAACCCTAATCTTTGAATTGAAAAATTTGATAAGCTGATGTTTAGATTACGCGCAAGCACGACCTATCAATCTGGAGAAATTACATCGCTCAAAATAGGATGCAAACGTACTTTTTTTTATCGGTCAACCATTTTACCTACTTAAAGCCTCAGCGTTTTTAAATCGAACTTTAAAAAACGCGCGTGTTTTAAAGTTACCGTGGCAACATCAACAACTCGAGAAACGAAGTCTTAATCTATGGTCTAAATCATGTCTAAATGACAATTTTTTTATTATTGATCTGACAGGAGTAGTTTGTAACGTCAAAACTTTTATTCGAAAAATATTTAACAATGTCAAATTTATGAATTAAAATGGAAAGTGCCGTTGGTATTGTTTGAAATATTAATATTTCGATCTTTCAAATCTTAGGAAATGGTATTTAAATTAATACTATTGACATTCACAGAACTCAATAAGGTTGATCTTCCATCAAAATACAAACTAGTTTATTTTTTTCTCATTTCCATGACAACGCAAGGTATACATCATATACGTCACGAATTCAACCATTTGACATTCAGTTCTTATTTCCATCTATGATTTCTATTTCTTGTTGTTGTAGTAGTTATAGACCAGTATTTATAATTTCAAAGTGCACCAATAAAAAAAATAGCGTTAAGTATACGTGGATAACTGGCTTCGCCGACGTGCTCGAAAAATCGCGTTTTTTTTAAAGACCTCAACATCCACTTATACTTTAATTTACTATTTTGTATGGCAATGTGTTAAACGTCTTTTTCAACTGTCCCACTGACAGTTCTCTTCAGGTCTGTACCTACTTTGCGGTTTACGGTTATTATTTATTAAAAGTGAATATCAATCTTATTGTTATATTTATTCCAATAATTCAGAAATATGACTAGTTACATGAAAAAACATCAGGATTTTGAAAATTCTCAAGTATTCTCAGTCAGGAAAAGAAGTTGGTAATTATTAATTTCATAGCCTTTTCGAATTTGGCTGAATACGATCCTGATGATTTCATTTATCAAATTTAAGGTTAGCTATATGTGGAAATAGCAAATAAAATAGACGACATACCAAAAACCCGGATATACGTCACAAACAATGATGCACACCAAGAATGCTATTGAATGTAGGTACAGTTAAAATAATACCCTTCTTGGTGTGCGTCATCGATTGTGACGTATATCCGGTTTTTCGGCATGTCATTTATTTTATTTGCTATTTTGACATAAAGCTAACCTTAAATTTGATAAATAAGATCATCAGGATTGTATTTAGCCAAATTTGGAAAGGCTATGCAATTAATAATTACCAGCTTCTTTTTCTAACTGAAAATATTTTAGAACTTTCAAAATACTGATACTGAGACTTATTGCCGCTACGAAAGTAACGCCTTCATAGTATTTTAAACTCTCGATTGATAGGTTGAGCTTGAGCGTAATCGAAACATCAACCAATCAAATTTTTGTAAGTCATAGATTAGGGTTAACGTTTGTAATACAATTAAACGGTTCATTATTGTGATATTTTGATTAGGATTAATCACAGACCTGCCTTTTTTTCCATTTCTTCCTACGTAATGTGTTAGAAAGACATTAACAATCGATGACGCACACCAAGGAGGGTATTATTTCAACTATATAGTTAAAATAATACCCTTCTTGGTGTGCGTCATCGATTGTGACGTATATCCGGGTTTTTGGTATGTCGTCTATTTTATTTGCTATTGACATATAGCTAACCTTAAATTTGATAAATAAGATCATCAGGATTGTATTTAGCTAAATTCGAAGAGGCAACGCAATTCATAATTACCAGCTTATTTTTCTAACTAAAAATACTTGAGAACTTTCAAAATACTGATGTTTTTCCGTGTATTCATGCATATTTTTGTATTATTCATATAAATAAAACAATAAGATTAATATTCACTTTTCATAAATAATAATTGACCGTAAACACCAAAGTACAGACCTGTCAAGAACTGTCAGTGTGACAGTAGAAAAAGACGTAAGACTTATTGCCGCTACGAAAGTAGTATTTCATAGTATTTTAAACTCTCGATTGATAGGTTGAGCTTGAGCGTAATCTAAACATCAACCAATCAAATTTTTGTAAGTCAAAGATTAGGGTTAACGTTTGTAATACATTTAAACGGTTCATTATTTTCATATTTTGATAAGGATTAATCACAGACCTGCCATTTTCTCCATTTCTTCCTACGTAATGTGTTAGAAAGACATTAACAGTCGATGACGCACACCAAGAAGGGTATTATTTCAACTTATACCTTGTCCGATTGATACAACGCACACAAAAAATGAAAATGTATCCAAAACTAATAACTCTAGGTGTGAGAAATTCAATATAAAAATAGATGTATGGTGGAAAAACTCTTCAATAGTGATATATTGATATAAAATAAATTGTGATTCATTTGAAAATACTGAGAAATTAATGTACTTGAGTTTTGACTCACCATGTATTTGATTTAATGAATATTTTCAAGCAATTTTTATTCGTATAGAAGTGCTTCGAAGTTTATTGAAAAATGAACATAAACCGATTCAGTGCTTTTACCCAAGAGAATATTGGACATTTGATACAAAATTTTAAATTGTTGAAAAAAATAATCTTCCCAAATACAACTCGCTCTTCAAATTTTATCA
>CAJUYI010001927.1:0-40407 GCA_910591695.1 Galerucella pusilla
CTTCACTAATTTTTTGTGATAAACGTACAGTTCTTAAATGTACAATTTGTACAATGCTACGGTTTCCCTTTTTAAATATACGATGCTGTTATAAGTAGATGTTGCCAGTCGGACTTCCCCATGAAGGGTACCGTACCATTATCTATAATAATGAATATTCTGCTAAATATTTCAAACGTCTACCAGTTGTCGTTATTAAATGTATTACATAATTTTTTCTTAAAAAGAACTAAAGTTCCTACCGTGTGTCCCGCGACACGTTCTACCTTTTTCTATTTCTGCTGTTCTTTCTCAATCTGGTCGTCCTGTAGCTTTCTTTTCACAAAAACTCAACGATAGTGAGCGAAAACATTCGGTTGTAGAAAAAGAAGCGTATGCTATAGTGGGTGCCTTAAAGAAATGGAGACATTATTTGATAAGTCGTCATTTCTTAATAATAACTGATCAGCGTTCTGTATCTTTTATATAATAATAATAATAATAATAATGTTTATTCAATATTCAATATATAATACAATTTATAGAAAAGAATTATAGAATAGAATAACACACAAAGAAAAACATTAACACTAATATAAAATATAAAAATATATATATAAATATTCTCATCAGTGTCCCCATTAAGACCATAGAGGTTGAGCATGGGTGACAATTGATGAAAAAGGATATTTCAGTTTGGTTAATTCCATCGATTTTTAATTTAAGAAATACTTATTTTAATATACCTTAATACTTTTTTTCTCTCTCAATTTTCCATAATTTTTTCTAAATCTCTTGATCCCAATGATTTAATATATGTTTTAAAGATTGATTTCAAAAGATTGGTTGAATTTAGTTTATTTATATACATTTTATATATATCAGGTAGGAAGTTGAATAGTCGTGGTGCTAAAAAAACGAAATATCTTGTGCCTATAGTTTTTTAGCAGTATTTGTTTGTATATAATTATTTGACTTAATTCTAGTATAATAATGATGATCAGGTGTTCGAAGGTAATTGCGATTTTGAAACAAATGTATAATCAAACTATAAAGATATAGCTGCTTCATAGACATTACATTCGCTTCTTTGAAAAGAAGATTTGTGTTAAATCTTAATTTTTTGTGGTAAATAATTTTCAAAATTTTTCTCTGTAGAATTTCTACCTGTTCTATGTGACTTTGCATTGCTCCTCCCCAACTTATGATGGCATATCTAAGACGCGATTCCACAAGAGCATGGTAAATTATTTTTAGATGTTTCAAGTCTAGTATTGGTCTAATATATTTAAATTTATATAATAAAAACCTCAAAGTCTTAGCTATACCAGACAGATGTGAGGTCCATCTTAAATGTGAGTCTATTTTTACTCCAAGGTAATTTATTTCAGATTTTAAAGAAAGATCGATAGATATATTATTTTCTGTAATAGTGATTTTATCATAAACTGGTAATTTATGTTTATAACTGGTGAACGGAACAATATAAGTTTTTTTGTAGTTAACCGTAAGGATTTTATGTTTAAATATATTAAATAATTTTTTAATATCAGTTTCCATTTTATTTTTTAGGTTTTCCCACGTATGATCTTTATATATCACAGCAGTGTCGTCCGCAAATCCGATTACCTCACCCGAAGATTCAAAAGAGAATATATCATTAATATACAGATTGAACAGAATTGGCCCCAAGACAGTACCTTGAGGAACTCCAACTGATATAACTTTTTCCTCACTGAGCTCTCCATTTATCCTAACTAGTTGTTTTCGGTTAGTTAGGTAATTTTCGAAAAATTTTAATGGGAGTCCCCGTATCCCTGCATCGCCTAGTACGTCTAATAGTTGTAAGTGATTCACAGTATCAAACGCCTTTGCTAAGTCTAGGAACAGTACCGCTGCTGGTTCAGTCTTATCAATCGAGTTATAAATTGAAGAAACCAAGGTCTTAATCGCGTCATTCGTTGATAATCCTTTCTGAAATCCAAATTGTCGCGCTGACAATAAATGATGCTTGTCTATGAAGTCCATCAGTCTTTTTTTTCACAGCCTTCTCCATTATTTTTGCCAAAGTTGTAATTAGAGATATTGGTCTATAATTGGACATTTCATCTTTTTTATCTTTTTTATATATTGGTGTGACAACAGATGTTTTAAATAGAGAAGGACAAACCCCACTAGCAAAAATAAGATTTAAAAGATTGGAAAGAGGCCTGGTTAGCTCACTCTGCAATTTCTTAAATAACTCGGATTTCAAGTTATCTATTCCTGGTGCTTTGTTTATTTTGAGAGACGATATTATATCCTTGATCTCTTCCTCAGATACTGGTAACCAATAAAAAGTATCAGAATTTATTTTTCGTTTTGGGGGAGGATTTGTCGGAACTGATATTTTTCGTGCTAGGTTATCTCCTACCGAAGCAAAGTAATTATTAAATTCTTCTGCAATCTCTTTCTTATTTCGAGTCCTTTGACCCGAACTTGCAATTATTTCATTGATACTATTTGTTGCTTTATCTTTTTTGTTCACCAGATTCCATAGATATTTTGAATTATTTGAATTGCTTTGTATTTCGGCTCGGTAATAGTTCCGTTTTGCAGTTTTAATTAATTGGTTCACCTTTTTACGATATTTGAAATATATTTCTTTTTTTCCCTCATCATTCGGATTTTGTAGATATTCTTTATGTAATTTATTTTTATTATTTATTGACTGTACAAGACCTTCTGTTATCCAATTTTGACGTTTTTGATAATTTTTATTTAATTTTATGGTTTTTGTGTGTTTTATTAAGAGAGTATTTAAAATATTTAGTAACTCTTGAGTTTTTTTGTTAACATCGTTTATATTATAAAAAGTTTGCCAATTATGTTCCTGGAGATCACTTCGAATGCATTTGTAGTTTATAACTGTTTTATATTTATCTGATTTAATGTATTTAGATTTAGCTTTTATGGGAAAACTGATTATCGTTGCCTGGTGATCCGTGATGTTATTTTCATATACAGCCGCAACTGCTTCGTCGAGAGAATATTTTTCTATTGCTCTGAAGAAAATATGGTCTATGCAGCTATGTGAATTTTTTTGAATGCGCGTATATTTATTTATCATTGAATGTAAATTATATTCATATAGTACATTTAAATATCTAGAGACATTATCATTTTCATCTTTAATGTTTATATTAATATCACCAACTAATAAATGATAATCTACTTCAGAGTAGTTTATTTGCTTAAGATAATTTTCCAAAGAGAAAATGAAGAACTCAGGTGTATTCGATGGAGAGCGGTATACACAAGTTATCAAAATTTGTCTATTTTTATGTAAGCCAATTTTTATCTGCAGTGCCTTTGAATAGCCGATATCAACAGTTGTGCAATTCACATTAATTTCATTTTTTACATATACAACAACACCGTCATTTTTATTCAACATTCCTTGATTATGAAATGTCCTATAACCATTTAGATTAAAAAGATCAATATCATATATTTGAAAAGTCTCTGTTAGCACAATGCAATCAAAATTGCAGCTTAGTTGTTCTAGCATTATTTTAAATTCATCCAAGTGTGCATTTAAACTACATATTATTCTGATGAACTATGCTGAAATTCTTTTCATTATTTTTAAATAATTTGTTTACATCTCCGTGATTGAAACATTCAGCAGTGTTGTAGACCTCATAATTTATGTCGCGAATATATTGATCCATTTTAAAATGTAGATAAATAAAAATTTATCAAACAGAAAAAGATTTTTTTAAATTATTATTAAAAACAGAGAGGGAAAAAGAAAACCTAGGATCTACTACCGAAACGTGTTCTTTGTTTTATTTCTTCAACCTTTGTCTGCTGATTTGTTTCGTTTTTGTTGTATGTATGAAATGTTGTCTTGGTGGTTTTTGATTTGGAGTTTTTACCCTTGATATTAGTTTCTTCAGTTTCTTCACCGTTTTTTCTATTTGGTGTAAGATGCTCTTCAAATGTAGGGAACGAATGACTAGATCCCTCTTCTTGTGCGTATCTAATATTTGGTGTGGGAGGGGCACTGTTTCTGTCTTCTTGGTAGGACTCTTTTTCGCTAATTTCTAGATCACTGACTTTGTATGGTTTATTATTTATATAAAGTTTATTACCTTTAATATAAGATGTGTTGTTAGTATTTTCTCGAGCCTTCTTTAGGTGTTTTCTGAGAATAAAATTTTCTTCTCTCTGGACCTCGGTTAGATCACTACTGATGCTTATATTAGTTCTCTTCAGTTTTCTACAATTTTTTAAGATCTCAACTTTTTTTAAGTACGATGAGAATTCTATTTTTATTGGCTTGTTTGTTGAATGTCCCAGTTTATAATAGTTATTAATATCTTTATTATCCACATCAATGTTCAATAGATTTTTAATAGATTTTTTTATATCATCGAGTGTAATGTTTTCGTAGTTTAATCCAAAAATCAATAAATTATTTTTTTTTGCTCCCCTTTCCAATGTTTCCACCTTTGCTTTCAACAGATCATTATCCTTTTCAAGTTCTTCAACTCTTTTACTGAGCAACTCTAACTTCATTGATAGTCTCGTCTCGCACGCATCTATTGTATGGATAATTTCTTTTCTATTTGTTAGAATATCTTGTCTGAGGCTATCAATTGATTTTGTTAAGCTCTGTGCTTCTTTTTCATTTTTTGAGCTCATACTTGTATTAAGTTCACACCCCGTGATACGACTATGGCATAAATAAATTTGTATAGATGTATCTTCCAATTATTTCAGTTTTCAGGTTAGGATGATTTGATAATAATATTTTAAAGGACCAATCTGGTTTTTACGAAAAATTTTAAAAACTACTGCTTCTTGACGTATTTAATTTATTTACCACACTTCACAAAATCCAAAATTGGCACTTTTTCCACTTATATACTATAAAATATTTTAAGAGAGCTAAACACGTGTATATGCATACATGGGCGTATCACTGTTTGACATGAATCATAAAAACAAGATTAAGAATGGAAAAATTCAAAGGTGGCGCCTAGAACTTTCTTGTTTTACTTTTGACATTGTCTACAGATCTGGAAAACAAAATCAGGTTGCTGATGCCTCTTCAAGAGTGTGTGATTCCATTCAACCAAACAAACTCTACTCACTTCACTTGTGTCACCCAGGTGTGACTCGAATGATTCATTGGGTAAGAACTCATAATCTACCATTTTTCGTTGAAGAAATACGCAAAATGACTGCATCCTGTACTTCATGTAACGCTGTGAAACCAAAATTCTATAGAACCAATAATGCTATTCTCATCAAGGCTACCCATCCTTTCGAAAGACTCAGTATGGATTTCAAGGGTCCACTTCCATCAAGAACTCGTAACAAATATCTACTTACAATTATTGATGAGTATTCTAGATTCCCATTTGCTTATCCTTGTGCAGATATGAATTCTTCAACTGTGATAGACTGTCTAGTTGAATTATTTTCTTTGTTTGGAATACCTTCTTATATTCATGCGGATAGAGGTGCTTCTTTTATATCAAAAGAAATACAAAAATTCCTTCACACACGCGGTGTTGCTACATCTAGGTCTACTCCATACAATCCTCCGGGAAATGGACAAATAGAGCGCGAAAATGGCACTATTTGGCGGACAATATCTCTTGCACTCAAACAAAGGAATTTGGAAATTTCTAATAGGGAAGTAGTAATTCCAGATGCATTACATTCCATTAGATCTCTTCTATGCACTGCTACTAACGAAACTCCCCATGAAAGAATGTTTAAACATAATAGAAGATCTGCCAATGGTTGCTCTTTACCTTCCTGGCTCGTTCCTTCCAACAAAGTCTTCATGAAGAAGCATGTACGATCGAGTAAATATGACCCTCTAGTAGAAGAAGTGGAGCTTATTGATGTCAATCCGCAATACGCCCGAGTTCGGCTAGAAGATGGAAGGGAAACAACCGTGTCTTTGAAACACTTGGCTCCTAACGGCGAAGGAGATTTAGAAACAGAGTTTCAACCGCTCTCTTATGAGGACCAGAAACAAGCAGAGGATATTCAAGGAATACTATTTGAAGGGTGGAAGAATGTAGTATTACTATGATGTTTTGTTAAGTTGTCTAAATGACGTTTAGTAATTTTAACATCTCATGAATTCTAATTCAACATTAGTTTTGTGAATAATAAAGCCCTAGTTATTAAAAGGTTTTCATTACAAAACATGTCCCACATCATCCTCCACTTCACACCTTTCGCACACTCCAGTCTCTCTCTCATGTATCAAGAATATTATAGGTAATTATGCCCTGTCGGCGACCTCTGACCGGGGGCCTTCGTGAAATGCCCGACGGTACCTATATTATATCTATTAGTACTCGTGGTGCATACAAACTTTTATGACATACCAGTTCGTTTTAAATTATAAATATTTTTTCAGAACTTTGGTTCTTTATGTTAGGTTGGTCTGACCGTTATACGTTACTTGTAGTGAGGGAGGTCGCGACGCAAAAGATCTGGAGCGCTATTCTGTAACTCGTTTTGGAGAGAAATCGGTATCGGTAAGACTCAGTTATCGACAGCCGTCGGTAAGTCGCATGTGCGGCATTCTGTATACCTTTTCACCGACCGATATCGCGAATTCGAGTCGATGAGAATCGGTATGTCTACCGTGATCTAATGAACCCCACGGTAACCTTTATCGATTTTCGTTGAAAGGAAATTTTCATTATTTGTTGATGTTGGTCTGGAATTGCGGATTATTTAAGTGACTTTTTAATATTTGAAGAGTAACTTTATTGTGTATAATGTCTAATCTAGTGTTTTATAAGTCCTTCCCATCTTTCCCACAAAATTTTCCTGCAGCAAAATTTGAATGGCTCTCCATGTACTGAATCAAATGATTCCTCTGAGCGGTGTTATAACGCTGAGTTTTGATAGAACAAGAATATCTGTACTTATCCTATCCTTGAGACTTGGAAAAAAAGAGAAATGTTAACGCCAAATCAATTCTTCAATGCTAGTTGACTCTAAATTTCGAGTTTTTGAGGTTGTTAATGTTAATATAAACATGAATTGTATCGTTCATGCTAACAGATAAAAGATATGTCACTATCACTATCTATTATCTAATTATATGATCCTACCTGTCAACGAGACCAAAATATAACCTCTAATCTTCAACCTTCACTTTAGTTTGTTTACAAATTTGACAGTTTCTCTCATCGCTCATTGGCCACATGTACCGAATCGAGTGACGTCACTTCTATGCCGATGATTTTTGGTTGCAATTCCGAGCGTCGAAAACCGTGGCATACAGAATAGCGTTATATTAGTCCCGTCGACCGCGCAACCGATGGCTGTTGTTAACATACCGATACCGACGACTGTCAATGCTGCGTACAGAATAGCGCTCCTGACCGTTACGTTACGTTATGTGCATTGAGCGCGTGGGCTCTTGCGCTCTCTCCTCAGTCTCAGAGCTAGTCTCTTGGCGCAAAATGTTGATTGTCAGCATACATTGTATTATCAATTACAGTTAATAGAATATTTAATATGTACTTTGTGCCAATCAACAGAGTAAAATAAATTCTTATATTAATATGTGTATTTATTTATTGATTCAAAAAATGTGATTATTGCTTAAAAGGAACTAAAGTTCTCTCCGTGTGGCCAGCGACACGTTCTTCAATTTTTGGAACTTTAGTTCTTCACGTCAGCTTAGGTTTGAGCGACCGGGGGTCGCGACGCCAGAGATCTGACCGTTACGTTATGTTACGTTGCTTCGTTATGTGCCTTGCTTGCGTGCGTGTGCTCTCTCCTGAGTCTCTCTCTCGTTTACGAAGCAGCGATTCATATGCTTCTGCCGGAATCTAACCCGGGCCGCCTGCGTGAAAGACGAGCATTCTACCACTGAACCACAGATGCCACATTAAAATTCTATGCAAAGAATATCAACCGATTAATTTCGATTAATCGATTAATTTCAATTAATCGACTATTATTGATTAATCGATTAATCTAAAATAATCGATTATTCTATATATTCGATAATCGATGGTTTTATATAATCGATAATCGATTATGTTTTTTGATAATCTATTTATCGGAAAATAATAAAAAATCGAATATTCGGAAATAATCGGTTAATCGAAAACAATCGAGTGATTCGAAATACCCGATAAATCGAAAATAATCAAATAATCGAAGATTGATTGATTTATAATCAATTGATAGTCGATTGTAAATCGATCAATAATCGATTATTGTTATTATTTATAATTAATACTACTGTATATTTTTGTTAAATAAAGTTTCATCCAGAGTACAATGAATTCTTATAATCATAGATATGTGTATTTATTTATTGATTCAAAAAATTTTTGCTTAAAAGGAACTGAAGCTGCTACCGTGTGTCCCGCGACACGTTCTACCTTTTTTTATTAAATTTCGTTTAACAATTCTCTCTCTTCTCTCATTTTTCTACCTACATTACCTTCCCAAGTAACAGAACAAGCATCGAGGTAGATTTAAAATCGACTTTTGTGTCACTCTTGAAGCTAATAGGCAATTGAAACCGTCCACTAAAGCTTCTACATGTAGCATTCATTACGTAATCGCTGCCTAAAGGGAGCGCGCGGTTTGGCCTTAAACTAGATTTGATAGCTTATTAGCAATTCAACCTGTAGGCCTGAATAGCCATACATTGGCACCAAAAGAGCATTTTATTAGATTTGATTGCCAACATTGGCTGTCAAAGCGATATAGAGAAGCAGTCGTTTAGTCCATAAATGACTTTCAATGCTTTGAATGATAATGCGCAGTTGAACATTTTTCGTGAGAATGTAACGAAGTTTTGTTTTGGATAAATATTAGATTTATATTGGAAATTTATGTCAACAGTTATGTAGGTGTTCATAAAAACAAACATCGCCAACTGTTATGGCAGAGATCTTTCCTTCAATATATTATGACAATTATTATTGTTTTTGAAACTGGAAAATATCATTGTGAACCATTAGAAATCTCTGCAAACCTTAATTTTCTGTAAAATGTGAATAAAATACTTCCTGAAAACAGAGGGGCCAGTGATAACTGTGAGCAAAATATACTTTATAAATTAAATTATTTTATTATAAATTACGGTGTTGCCATATTCAATTTTTATCAATGAATTATATACATCCAATTGAAATTGAAGTTTTTTATAGTATTTTTAGTTGGATTGATTGATAATATTATATTTGATGGATTAAATTGATTTATCTTTCCCAGATTTTCTGAATTTTGTATCCCAGTTTGAAATCAAATAATATCCTGAACCGGATTATTCGCATATTCTATACTTATACTATAAAAATAGTATCTTATACGTATCATATACCTATCAATATATAGATATAAAAACTATGGCAACATTGCTCATTATCGTGAGCAAACGGTTCGGCCATGTCTTTATTAAGCATTTTTCCATGCCAATACGAAGCTTTATGGAATTAAAAGCTAGATAGTGAAGTTATGTTTTGAGTAATAGATTGTTTTATAGGTCATATTTTATAATCATTTCCTAATAAAAAATGAACACCTTTAAATTTATTGAGACCTTAGAAAGTGGAGATAAAATTTTGTGTGTTGTTCCTGAGACATGGGATGGGAACAACAGCAACAACAAATTTTCCACCAAGACGTAGTGGTATTAGCCTGTAAAGGAAGAGTCCCACGACAAGGCCAATAAAGAAACGTGGTCCAAGAACCAGTAAGGTGATCTTCTGTGTCTATCGTTATTTCGTTGTAACTTTCAGCTGCGTTACTACTTTTATGTACACGCCTGTAATACGCAGCTTTTCTTCCAAATTTCCGTAGTTTTGTGATTTTCCATTTATTTTCAATTCAATCTTTTTCTCCATGATCTATAATGATTTCTGATATATTATGAAACCTTTCAACTGGAATTGAGATTTACAATCGCATTGAGGTTAGCAATACAGTAACAAAAATTTTGGAATTCATTTCCATTTAAAATCCAAATTAATTCCAATACCAAACTTCGTATCATTGCTTTTAAATGGCACTCATTGAAGCACTTAATGGCATTTTATGACCATACAAAATTCCAATTTCGCCATTCATTTTTTGGCATTTTTTAAAGCCAATATTTCTATTCTTTGGCTACTTTTAATGACTTATTAGCAATCATTGCTACTTGGCTGCAATATTTGGTCTCGAAAGGAATGCTGGAAAGGAAGGCTGAAATAATTCTATCAAATAATGCTAAGAATATGCCAAACTTTAGCATTTTTTCTGGATTATTTGCTTCGATCTAGCATTATTCGCTTGGCGAAGGAAATGTGTTACTTGGTTTGACATTATAAATTATTAGCTTCGTTTTGGTTACTAGGGAGATAATTATTAAAATATATGACAAGATAATAGTTTTGTACCTACTATTATAACGCCTTGCAAATTTGAAAAATACCTTCAAAAGAGTAGACCGTTCACCAAGAACCAATATCTACATCTCGGGCTATGTGCTCCGAACGACAATTAATTACAGTTCCAGGTTAAACGAGGTTGGGATATCTTCACGATATAGCCAACTATTCTATGAAGATAGCACAACCTCGCTCAACTTGGAACTGTAATTCATTGTCTGTCGGGGCATAGATAGCCCGAGAAGTAGATGTTGGTTATTAGGGAAAGGTTTACTCTTTGAAAAGTAATTTGGAAATTTGTAAGGCGTTATAATTTTATAAGTAGGTACTATTATCTTGACAATGAATCATGCTACACGAAATTAAGCTATCAGCGGAACCTGCCATAATTGCCAATTCTATGTAAATACAACCAAATAATAATAAAATTATGTTTTGTTTTGTAATAATTTAATCGAAAACAGTTTTCTGCGCCTTAATTCCCGCACGAGCATAAAATAATCCATTATGTAGGTGGTAGGTACCTAAGGTATAAAAACACAATAATGTACCTACTGGTGTGACAAATTTCTCCTTTGATGCATTTATTTTTTGTGAGAATTACATTTTTTGGATAAAGCTTACGAGTGTGTATGCGTGCGCGTGGAGCAGTTTTTCAAAATCATTCATCATGCCATTTGTATTTTTTGGAACTTTAGTTCTTTACGCCAGGTTTTGTTTGAGCGACCAGGGGTCGCGACGCAAAAGATCTGACCGTTACGCGTTACGTTACGCTGCGTTATGTTACATTGCTCCGTTATATGCCTTGCTTTTGCGTGCTTGTGCCTCCTTAGTCTCTCTCTCGTTTACGAAGCAGCGATTCATAATAATTAATATGCTCCTGCCCGGATTCGAACCCGGGCCGCCCGCGTGCAATGCGAGCATTCTAACCACTGAACCACCGATGCTATATTGAAATCCTATGCAAAGCTGGTATTCGCAGTGCTAGTGATCTACTTGAATTTGTTCGGATAAATTTTTACTATTATTTCCATAATTTTTTTTTGCGCGATTAAGGGGTCTAGCTACTTTTCGAAATACAGGGTGTTGAAATTTTGAAAACTTGAATGTTTTAATTCGATAACTTTAAAATGGATTGATAAATTGATTTGACATTTGGCAGGTAGTTTTTAAATGTAAAAGGGCATATTTTGAAAGAAATTGTAGTTTGTGCAACTAGTGTGGATATGATGGCCATATCGCACGAGGACGAAGATGAAGCACGACGCCGTAGGCGGAGTGCTCAATCGTTCAAGTGCGATATGGACAATCCACACGAGTCGAGCAGCATATTTTTTCTACGACCTACTTAGGAAAAAATCTAGAAAATAAAAATTCCGGTTTCCTTTTTTAAATATACGATGCTGTTCTAAGTAGATGTTGCCAGTCGGACTCCCTCATGTAGGGTACCGTACCATTATCTATAATAATGAATATTCTGCTAAATATTTCAAACGTCTACCTGTTGTCGTTATAAATATCAAGCAGAATGATTATTTAAAAATAAAATTAACAATAAAAAAAATTCCTCGCGGGGAATCGAACCCGGGTCTACCGCGTGAGAGTCTGATGTGCTTACTACTCAACCACCAAAGAATATGCAAATTGTTTATCTATAACGTCAGATGTATTACATAACTTTTGCTTAAAAGGAACTAAAGTTCCTACCGTGTGTCCCGCGACACGTTCTATTTTTTTTTATTATGTTGATTGATTTAATTTAATTGATATATTAGGTTGTGTTGAACTTTTGAAATTTTGCATGTTTTTGTTAATAATGGGAGTTACTCCTTATTTATAAATAAAATATATAAAATGCGAAGTCCACCGGAAAATACTTTTTCACCTTTGAAAATCTCCTTAGCTCTTTTGTTGAGTGTACAAACGAAGAAGTATTTTTCGAAAAAACATAAAATATATATAGAAGGAATTTGTTAGGTTATGTGATTCTTTATCTGTTGTTTCAAGCAATCGTAAACTGAAATGTTTACCGCAAAAAAGTCGTGGAACGTTCGATTACAAAAAAGCCTTCAATCATTCCACTTGTTTACAAAAGTCTGTTTATTTCGTTGAACAAAAAAAGCGTCACAAAAAAAGCACCGACAGAAACGCAAAAGCGTAACCATTACCAACGCGACGTACTATATAATAGTCTGATTGCACGTTAAAATGCAGACAGCCTTTTCTGGAAATGAAACATATATATGTGAGATGATTATCCCACCATATTAGAAACGGTAAGGCAAGGGAGAAGATAAAATTATGATAATATCAGATTTTCAGGAGGGAATACAAAATGTGTTCACTAATCTGAGAAATAGACACGGTTTTTCGTAAAACTTTTTATTCTTGAATGGATATTTCTGAGTTACTGACTTACGTCTTGGAATTTTCCCGCTTTGGGACATTGACACGGGAGATAAGGAGACAAAACCCAGTGAAATGTATAATAAATGCAAAGCGCGATTCACAATAATTCATTACATTAAGTGAAAATTAAGGTTTCTCGACAATTTGTGTAGACATATTTTAGCCTGAGGAGTCGGTGTATCATGTTTTCAAAGCGATAATCTACAATACTCTTTGAATTTACATTAAAAATTTTTGTGTACTTAGGAATTGTTTGTACCGTTACATCAAAAATTCAAATATTTTGATAATATCATTAGATCCCGCAAACGCTGAGCCAGCAAGTTTATTTAGGATTTTTTTTGAAGAACGACCCACCATACACCCGCAGGCTTATTCTGTAAAAACAACAATTGTTTTGCAACTAGCAACCGTTGCACAACGGTCGCGCAATCAGTCGCAAAATTTGATATTCTGTAAGGTAGTCGCGTCGCGGTCGCGTCGCAATTGCTGGTTGCTGTCAAGATGCACTTTTACGTCATAAAACTAGCGCCACTTGCAATCGGGTAGCAATCAACGTAACTTAAATTGTCTGTAAAATCAGCTGATGAACAAAAACAAATGTAAAATTTTTTTAATATGCATGAAAAACCAAGGAAGCCCACGAAACAGTGCCTTACATAACTAAAAGCAGTTGAAAATGGGTTTACAAATACTTTTTTAGATGATTTGTTTAAAAAAACAATATACCTACTTCTAGGTATTTTTTGAGATGGGTGATATAGGTAGGCGCAAAATGTCAATGTTCAATCCTTGAATATTTACATGAAAAAAATCACATAATAGTGAAATGTGGGTAAATATATAGGAGAGTTTAAATACTTGAGCAATGAAAAGAAGATTCCAAGTCAATTTATTTTTTCATTCATGTAAGAATGTGGGTAGGTATTTCTTTTTCAAGAACAAACATGTTAGAAACATCATTTGATAGATATTTTATTCTTAAAGGGCATATAAATCACATCATCATAGCCTAAACAAAAATTAACTCTTAGTGATTGTTTATGTTAACATAATAATGATAAGAGTTTAGGTACCTAGCTATCTATGGCATCTGCCTTCAGAAAGAATAGATACTTAGTGAATACATCAGTTTTGAATTATTGTGTCTTTTGTGGTTGTACTTATCCTTTTATTAATTAGGTGAGTAAAATAATTTGAGAATGGGTACTGCTACTATTAATTGTTTTTGAGGTACATAGTACAGAAAATGAGAGAAAACAGAGTTTTCAATAGCCAGTTGGAAGAGTTGATTGACTAGGAATCACAATTATAGTAGTTGTAGTTGAGTTGTTTGATAATTAAATCAAGTTTTTTTAATAGAAATAAGAGGTAAGTAATAAATTATAAACGAACACAAAAAATATATCAAAGATAGGGAATTCTTTAAGTCAGCTATTTGCAAACATGCTTGGGAAGAGGGTCATCAAATTCAATGGGATTCATCAAAAATAATATTAAAAGAACCCAATAATAAAAGACGGAAAATCAAAGAAAGTGCTTTAATACAACTAAATGCAGATAATACTAGCTACACATTTAAATGTGTAGCTAGTATTTCAGCGGAATGTAGTCAAATTTGGTTACCAATGTTAGAAAGAGAAATTTCCAATAATCAATTACCTGCGTTATCAGGATAGCATCATAAGTTTTTATCCAGGTTCTCTTATGATTTACAATTTGAATAGTTGTTAATCGATACACATTTCAATACACAAAATCACAAAACTGGGTATACTTATTTCAAAAACTTAACTTTTTTATTTATTTTAAATTATAGGGGATTTTATCAAATTTTTAGTATCTCTTATTTTTTAGGAATAGATATATTATCATATATTCATATCATATATTCATATCATATATTCATACAAAAAAAAACTATCAAGAAACGCGTTTTATCAACAACATTTCCAATATAAGCGAAAAAAAACGCGCTATCCCAATAAAAACCGTTCCTGGAACGTGCACTTCACTGGATTCCATTTCTAGTAGACTATCATATCGTTGGAATGTCATAAAATGAAATATTTCATTTCACATTTTGCCACAGATATGATCTACTATGAATGGACCTTAATAAAATTTGGTAACAAAATTTTGCAGTCTTAAACTTCAAAATAATTTTTGATTGTCTAGTTGTCAAATTTTTTTTGTTGTGTCAGTTGGGGATAAAAATTAATTTCCACTTATTTTTTCTTGACAACGGTAGCTGGAATGCTACCGAAACGTTGAAATAAAGAATTTAAAAATATTGTGGTTTAATTTCCCAAGAAATTAAAAAAAGAATGAATAATATACCACAAGGAACATACAGAAGATAAATTATAACATTTTGTCAATAATAAACCTGTTTTATTTGTACAAATAGTAATTTAATGGGCTCACAAACTGCCCTCAGAAAAGTGGACACACCTACCCTAATATTTAATAACAATTACTAAGTACGTAAAAACAAATAATAACTATTATCTCTTTCATTACTAAGTACAAATAAAAACTAACTTTTCTGGGGGTAGTTAGTAAGTCCATTAAATTACTATCTGTACAAATAAAACATGTTTATCATTGACAAAATGTTATAATTTATTACTTACCTTCTATTTCTATTAGGAAAACTTGATTTTATTATCAAGCAACTCAACTACAACTACTAAAATTGTGATTGCTATTCGACAGTTACAATCGCGTTGTAATTGCTAAAAAATTGCTTACAGAATACGTATTTTTCACATGAACAACTGAAAAATGCACTTTTTCAGTTAACCAATTGCTCACTAGAGGCAGTAAACAAATAAATTGCGATCGCGGTCGCAGTTGCTTCTTCGAGAATACGAAACCCGCGTTTGACAGCGACAATTGCACAATTATCGGCACCTCAGTTGTCAGAAAATCCAATTGGATTTCGATTAATAATAAAAAAAGTTGCAAGGGTTTTTGGCACAATAGATAGGTACTTGTTAGTCGAAAACGAGTATTTATTTGATTCGTTACCCTTTTCAGAGGAATGCAAAGGACTCTGGAAAAGCCTCAATTAATTCTTCATTCCCATGGTAAGTATCGTAAACATCTACCGACTCCTCGTTGAAGACGAGGTTTACTAATACATAGATATACTTCTCAACGCCAGACCTTTTCGTCTCTTTCTCTTAGAGGCAGAAAAGAAGCGGCTATCCTTTATGCTGCCGCGTCGCCCGCCGAGCGTCGACATTTTCTTAGTATGTAAAGAATAAATTAATCTTTATAAATTATTAAATGCAACCGCTTTATTAAATGGTCCATAAAAAATAACGCTGAGTTTAACAAAAAACTTCAAAGTAAACAGAAGTTGCGACATTTTCTTTTTTATAATAATGGTCTAAATGACCTTTGCCCTAAAGTGCAGTTTCCAAGATATCGGCCAAAATATATTTTCAACACCTATGGCGTCTGAAGCTCCACCGGAATCTGTCAGCATTTTGTGATTGTATGCTCAGTAAGTGATACTAAGGGTGAAATTCATAGTCGACACTTGAGGGTCACTCATACTTCACTCATCCTTATTGTATGCAGAGACACTTGACAGGCGAAAAGTGAGGTTGAGTTTGAGTGTAACTTGAGTGAAATATGAGTACAAATTCCAGCTCCCTTGAGTGAATATTTCTAACCTATAAACCACGTTTGTACCTTACACTGTCATTATCCGATATCGGAATTTTGTTTGGTTGTTAAATTTGTCTGTTATAGTTTCAAATTTTTTATGGAAATTAGTATGATGGATGATTTTATTGATTTTGTAAAATATATACCTAGATATGATGATAATGCTTACGTTTATCGTATTCGAATATGAATGCAATGCAACAGATGTCAGATGAACGTTAAAGGACGTGCATAAATCACAATTGTTAACCAAACGCAACCAAAAGTTCCTAATAATAACATTGATGCCAAACCTTCTTCACTCAAATTGAAGTATTGCTTGAGTAATGACTGTGGATATGAAAAGTCGCCTCGAGCTAAACTCAAACTGAGTTGAGTTCGAGTATGAGTGACCCTCAAGTGTCGACTATGAATTTCACCCTTAAACCTTACAGAAAAAAAATATTGGATAGAAAATTTAGTGCGTGGTTGACCAAAAAAACGTCTATTTTTACTGCCGTAATAATTTTTTAAGGTAAAATTTTTTGAATTGTGGTTTTTAAACTACCCAATGATGCTTCAGTTTCACGATATGTGACATGTCGATCTTCTTGGACTTACACACAGTATCTGTCGACGTTTTCCTGTTGTGCGACTGTCGTTGTTGGTGAACATGTACTTGGATCGTCACTAAGATTAATCCGACCACATTTAAATTCTTCATACCAAAAGAATACACCTAGTCCAGGCAAATAACACTTTTACAAAGAGAAAATTGTTACCAGGATGGGAACAGTTGGAAATGGTAAAAAGGAGTATAATAGACGTAAAAAAATAAATGCGTGAGCAGGGATGTTTCCAGGTATATTTGGGGGTGACAAAAGGGTGGAATTTTGGATTATTGCGTTTTCCGGCGAAAGTTGACGTCGAAAAGAAAAGTGTACAACAGAAAAGTTGTAGATCATAAAGAGGTCTACAACTTTTGTGAAATCGATTTTATCATACAACCTCAAAATCTCCGAGAAAAATGCGAAAAGCCGCTTTTATCGTTTTTTATTTCTCATTTACACAATAATAATTTTATTTTGACAAAACTTGGTGAATGTATATCTTTTCATGTCCGAAAAATCCACAAATTTTTCCAGATAAAAATATCAAGAGACTTCCGAGATAATGAGATTTCTAGGCACAAGAAAATATTTTTCAAATTAAAATTCTCCTTTGGAAAATTGTCGTAGACTTCATTCATGTCGCCATTTCTTCGTCTTGAGTTATACTTTCTTGTGAAATAATAAAATAATACAGTCCCTATTTAGAAACATGCTCAAAAATTGGAAAAATCAAAAAATGAATTTTGCAACCATCTTTTTTTTACTGATTGTTAATAATTTGTTTAAATTTTCAAATAATTCTAAAAACCCAATAGCACTATTCAATTGCACGGAAAAAAACAAAAGATCCAGTGTTATTATTTGATGCAAAACTTTTTCACATATTTACGTTAACAATTAGTGAATTAATGAAACTACATCAATCGAGGTTTTTTAAATACGTTTGTAAATTGAACATCTATTTCTTCAATATGCCTTCTATTTGTAATTCCATTATCTTCTTCTTCTTCTTCAATATCGCTCGGATAACCTGAGGATTCTTCTGATAATTGATTTTCAGTGATTAAGCAAAGACCTGGCTGCTCCTTTCCAGCAGGAAAATCTTTTCTCAACATTTAAACAATTGTCTGAACCACGACATTTTGTACATCGAAGCCCGTGCTATCGACAACCACATCTGTTTCTTTCACAACCGGTTTCACAGCTACAAAAAATTATTTTTAATAATTCGTCAGGTATGACAGAATCTTCAGTGAAGCGCACCGACGTGCTATTAGAATTTTTGAATTATCGACAATAACTTCTTTCCAGCCCCACATTGTTGGTGTTGTTTTGTTTCCAAACCATGTTTAAAGCTGGTAGAAAACTCTATAAGAGTGTTGTGTAGCCGCACCAACAGTGAGTGGTAGTTTGTCCAGTTTGAACTCGAGTTTGAATGTTGACTTTGCAGTTGATTTTATATACAATTGAAATCTTAATTCATTCAGAGATAATTCTGGTTTGTCTTTGTATATTGATGTTATTAACTTGCAACCATTCCGAGCAATAATTGTTGGATCTGCGTCAGTCAGTCATTATTGGACTTGTATGTTCATTGTAATGCTTTTAAAAATAGAAATTGGTATCTAATCAAATAATGAAACAAAGAATCTTTTGTATTTTTTCTATACAATGGAGTAGTGCAATTGATTTTTGAGTTATTTAAAAATTCAAACGAATTATTGACATTCAGTAAAAAAAGATGGTTGCAGAATTCATTTTTTTATTTTTCCAATTTTTAAGCATGTTTTTAAATGGAGACTGTATATATTTATTATTTCACAAGAAAGTATATCTCAAGACGAAAAAATGGCGACAATTTTCCAAAGGAGAATTTTAATTTAAGAAATATTTTTTTGGGCCGGGAAACGTCATTATCTCGGAAGTCTCTTAATATTTTTATCTGGAAAATTTTGTGAATTTTTCCGACACAAAATGGTATAGTTTCACCAAGTTTTATCAAAATAAAATTATTATTGTGTGAATTGAAAAAAAAAAACGCATTTTTCCGGAGATTTTGAGGTTATACGATAAAATCGTTTTCACAAAAGTTGTAGACCTTTTTACGATTTACAACTTTTCTATTGTACACTTTTCTCTCCGATGTCAACTTTCGCCGGAAATCGCAATAATCCAAAATTCCATCCCTTTTCAACCCCCAAATATATCTGGAAACACCCCTGCTCACGCATTTATTTTTTTACGTTCATTATACGCCTATTACCATTTCCAACTGTTCCCATCCTGTTAACAATTTTGTTTTTTTTTTCGCTTCAAAGTAAGCTAATTCGACTAGTCTAACCAGCTTATCTCAACTATAGAACACAGACTACAGTGGCAGAACAAAGACGGTAGGTAAACAGTAAGACCTTTACAGTCCTCATGTTAACGGACCGAAGAACTACTGAATATCAGTAGGAATCTGCTATAAAAAATTGAATTTTTAAATAAAAATTATTTAATGTTAGTCCTGTAAATAAAGGGAATCATTGAATGATACCTGCTATGATTGCAAATACAGCTCCTATTGAAAGAACATAATGGAAGTGGGCAACAACACAGTAAGAATCATTTCAGGTTATCTAATGGGCCAAGCCCCGGTAAAAGACCTTTATAAAATGGGGCTGTATAACGGGGATATCATCTTCACACTTTGTATGGAGGCTGAGTAGTTTAATGTCCAATCCCAGTGCATCCAATGGAGGCTAAGATGCACATGTAGATGGTACCCAGATATTGAATCTACATGGCTTAAAATCAACAACCATGTATGTCCTAATATAGTCGTCTATTGAATCTCTAAAGTGGTGTCTTCAATACATTGAATGAATCTCCATTGGACGTTCATTGTCCAATCCAAAGCTTCGGAGCTGGAGGTCAATTGATGTAAACTGGATATACATCACAAATGTACATGTGCTTTGTGATGAGTGTGGAAAGCATGGTTTTGTTCTTTGTTTTCGTCAAACTCAAAATCGGACGATTATAAGAGAATACTGTGAATACGGAAATTTTTGTAAAATGGTTAAGAAAACTTTTACCATTTTCACAACATATAATTAGGTTAATAATTTTCTTAAACTTACCAAAATACCAAAAACTTATTTCCACTGTATTTAATTTCAGTATCACTAAATACGAGCCCAGTTCATCTTAGCAAATAAAATCAATTTCTGTATATGTATATAAAAGCAATAGAGGAAATCGTGATATAACACATTTTTTTTGCTCATACCTGGAGCACTCTGCTTCCTGTTGGTTCATTGTACTCTACTCCCACCTTTAGTCTACGTTATCTAATTATCCTGTGCCAGTGAGCAGACAATATGAGTCCATTGGATATCTGTCATGTATGGCTGATTGTCCTTTCCGAATTTTGTTGCCTCCTTGAGCCCGCTTCCCTGCCTCAGTAAAATAAAATGTGGGTTACTGTCTTGATCTGTATGCCACAAAGTATTTTACTCATTTAACACATGTATTACTTATGTCTCACTGTGTACCTGCTTTGGAGTGTTCTTCCACTGTTGTATGCCTATCCCAAATTCAAATTTATGATTTGGATATACAGCTTAATATACATACATATATTTGAGAATAGTAAGAACCATATAGAAATATTTCAGACAACTACAATCATATTCTTGTGTTAGGATATCTTTTGAATATCACAATAAAATGACAAAAGCAAGAGGTAAAATTTATCTTATCGAATAAAAATACACGTTTCCTATTATAAACATCATTCACTTTACAGTTGTATTTTACATCCATTAAACATTTTGAAGTTCTTCGTTGAATGTTTCTAAGGTAATATCACATATTTGTACTAAATCTTCGAGACCTTTTTTCAAAGCATCTACAGCTTTTCCATTATGCATTTGAATTCTAAAGTGCATTTTTGACTCGGCTGGATGGGGAACTGTGTAACCACAAAATTGTACATCTGGATAACTAGAAATAACACAACGTAACGCATTTCCTAAAGTGTGTCCCTCATCCTGGAATACAAATGTTTTTGATTTTGCTGAGTCGGAAATAACTTCATTTCCTGATAGTTGTGCTATGGGCATATTTGATCAAATGATTTTATACTTTATAAAGTTAAAAGTACTTATTTAGATTTTAACAGCTTACTTTAAACATAATAACAAACAATCGTGTCAAGCATAGGTGTCAAGTAAGTCAAGTTGTCAAGTAAGCACATAGCACATGTAATTGTCAATTGTCAATTGTGACATTGGCAGTTGGCGTCAAAACAGAGGAGCGGGTAAACATACAACACGGCTCCACCCACCACGTCAAATTTAATAGTTGAGGTGCACATGCGTCCAAGCAGCCTTTAACCTTTATGTGACTGAGCTGATAAGCGCGGTTCGTAGGGTAGGGTATTGAGCTTACAACTCAGAGGTCGTTGGTTCGAAACCTGGTTAGGTACTGGGTTTTTTTGTTTTTTTTTAGTTTTTTATTTCTTATATTCTGAAATTTCTATACATAGTTACACTTTGATCAACCTGGTATGGGCCTGGGTTTTCTTGTTTTTTTTATGCACGACCGTATTAATGATAGTTTATTAATAAATATGTTTTATTCTCTATTTTTCACCTTTTGTGAGTAGGTTATTATCAATGTTTCAAGTTGGATAAATTTTATACCTCGATATTATTATAACTCACCCTGGATAACAATCTACCAAATCATTGGTATAGTTAAATAAAAATAAGTCTTATTGAAACTAATAAGATGATAAAACAATTCCGTAGCAACTTACAACAGAGCAAGGTTGCAAATCCTAACATTTCTATAAGTAATTGTTCAAAGTGTGTTATTAGTATAAAATTGTAAGTGTGAGGATCTTATGTTTGGGCTTTTAAAGTTATCATTTCTTCATTAAACTCATATTTGTTAATCGTACCAAATATTTCCATGATAATAAATAATAATAATAGTTTGTTTTACTAACTACATGTGCATTTTTAAAAGAAAAAAAAAGAGATTTACTTTAGTAAGTAGTAAAGTAGTCCGCGGGCGGTAAAGTGACACTTTACGCTCGCTAAACGTATTTATAATCTGGACTTTTTCGCACGGTCGTGCATAAAATAATTTAAATTTTTTCGGAATGAACGAAAAGTGACATACTTCTCGATCAGTTAGTAGTTTATAATGGAAGGATCATAGACAAAATAAAAGTTATATTTCTCTATGGGAACGATCATCAAATGAATACAAAAAAAACATCCTCAGGTCCATGGCCACCTAGAATACAAGGCCGGAATCCTAGATGTGGCAACGTGGCGCACCTGTCAAATAGTGGGCCGATGAGAACGACTTGTAGGCCTACTACAATGGTGAGAAATATGAAATAAACCAAGCTGTAGAACAATTTTAACGAATAAAAATCGAAATATTTATAGGTAGACTAAATAAAATAAAAATGCAAAAGGTAATTTATTGATAAGAATATAAAATATGAAGAAAATCAGCCTCTACCTTCCCCTACAGCTGACCAGACACCACCTTAAAATAATTATTTCTTCGCCTTTTATTTCTTAATAAACCTTTATTAATACAAACTGAACTACATACAATAATATGGGTACAACAGAATTCTTGAGAAGTAAAATAAATAGTGGGTATTTAAAATCATTAAACTAGATAGAATGTACAGAACTATTGTAATTAAGAATTTTTCTTTTTTTCATTTTGTTTCATGATTATTATTTATATGTTTCTGATTAGCTTGTAATTTATCTTAAATTTATACAATTTAGACATTCTAATTTTCTAGAAACTTAGAGACTTACATAACCAGCTCTAAACTGAACTACTAAATTTGATACTTGTCGAGATGTTATTAGTAAACTAATATCATAAAGAATATCTACAAATTCATGTGTGGTTACTTGTTCATCTTTTTTACGAATATTTAACAGCACAAGATTATTAATATTGAATTATATTGAATTGAATTTGTCCATATTGTGCATTTTTATGCAATAAATTTTGCTCTATTCTTACCTCGATGTCCTCGATTATCATTGATTCAAATATTTTTATACTACACCTTACATCTGGTTCATCATTGTCAAATCCGATCAGATATAAATATATACAGTTTGTTTGTTGATGACACTGTCACTTCTCTAAATGAACACTCAATTTAGATTTAAACTGTTCACACAAATTTAAAACATTCACTATCACATCACTGTTCAACAATTCCTCTTGTTGTTCCTGTTGTCTATCTAGTACCCGTCTTCGTATTCCAGGATTACTTCTTGCTGCTGGATTCTCCTTCACTGAAAGATATTTTGGGAGACTGGGAAATATTTGTGGTATTAGATTTTCCCTTAATACAGGTCATTTCCTTGTAAATATCTATCACCATCCTTATCCTTGTACACTTCAGTCAATGAAATTTGATGTTTGATTCCCACTTCCCAGTTTGCATGTGGGATACTTCTCAACCATTTGTTCTTCACCTCATTACTTTGTGGAAACTTGAATACTGTAATATATCCTTCACTGTTGGGAGCATAACTGGAAGTACAACTTGGTACCAAACATTTCACAGGCATCTAAAACAAAATAAAATACTTAATAGTACATAAGTAATTAACCTTATTGGCTTAATTTATAAATATACTTCATTTAGATGAGTCCAATGTGGGATGGCTTAACAAGAATCACAAATTGGATAATAATATAAAAAATAGTCTTGGTTCAAGTCATCTCTAAACATTTTCAATGAGTTTTAGAAAATTTCTAACCATACTTTATTTGATACAATTACCATGTTAAGCCTTATATTTTATATGAGTCCACAGAACAGAGAGTATGTTTACAAATTATACTGATGCTAAAATATTTTTATTTTATATATATTATCAAATATCTTACCTCTAAAACTTAACACAAACAGAAGTCTTATGTTGAAGTTGTCAGTCTGTTAACTGCGAAATAACGATCACCAAGTTCATAAACTTTATTTAAAAAGATTGTACACACTATTACACACTTCAGATCACCTATTACATATCATAAATTATAAACACACGCGCACTATAAACGAAAATTTAACTTTTATCTACTGAATTCACGGTCTCGCAATGATAAAAGTCCAACTTGATCGGCCCACTATTCACTGTTGCCAAATTTCAGCATTCCGGCCTGTATTCTAGGTGGTATTCTAGGTGGCCATGCTCAGGTCGACTGTCATTAGTGTCGACTTGTTAGCTATGTGTTAGCTGGACACCTTAGAACATAAAGTACACACACCACAGCTGGACACGGGACATGTCAAACATAACCACAGCAACATAACCTTATTTAAACAATGACTGTAAACACTAATATTATTGAATACCAGAATAAACCTAATATATAATTTCTATACATATAATATGTCGGGTAAACTAGAAATTCAGTGGTCGCCAATACACAATAAATTCATTACTTGGGGTGCAGAAATTTGTCTTTATCAAGTACAGCCTTTAACAAAGGAAACACTGCCTTCTACAGGTATGTTTGGTGTTAAATTTTTATACATCTTATAATCCTTTACAAACCTCATAAGATAAATCTAGATCTAAATATTATTGTAAAATTCTAAACCAATATTGAAGTTATTCATTGATTTATTTTATGTATTGTTTCAGTTTTCAAAGTTTCTGATACTACATGTGCTCAAGTTATAACAACTAATACTAATCACCATTACGTTAGGAGTATTGATATTTATCCAAAATGTGAAAATGACTTACTATTAGCCATTGGTCTTGGTAATGGCAGAGTTGCCTTAACCTCTTTTGGTCCATCAGAGCATGACATTTATGGATTTCCAGGAAAGGAACTTGGTATGCATTTACTACCAGAATAAATACTAATATTGAATTATCTACTTTTCAAAATTTTTTATAGTACCCAGGCACAGCCGCCATTGTAATGCAGTACTGTTTAATCCCATCGAACATAACTTAATTGCAGCTGGTCTGGACAAATACAGATCTGATAGTTCAATTCTCATATGGGATATCAACAAATTCAATTCTAATAATGAAACAAGTAACAGTGGTAGAATGGCTGTTAATACTATGGCACCAGCTGTTGAACTAGTTAAACCAGTAGCTGAATTTGGAACATCAGAAGTTACATACAGCTTAGCTTGGTTTCATGGGACAAGCAAAATACTTGCATCGGGTATGAATGGAAAAAACATGAAGATTTTTGATATGAGAGGTAAGCAACAGTATTAATATATTAAATATCAAATACCTACATATTTTATTACATCTTCAGATCCAAATAAAATGGTTAATTCAACTTTGACAAAAGGAGTTTTTGGTGTTTGTACAAATCCCAATGATGATATGCATCTAGCATCTTATTATGAAAATCAGATCTGTTTATGGGATATGCGTAATTTTGAAAAACCAATTGTTTATATCCCCCAAACTAAATCTATATTGAAAATAGGATGGTGCCCAACTAAGTGAGTGTTTTATTTAAAAATATTTTGGTTTTGTAAACATTAAGCTTATTTTTGTAGATATAGTTCTTTAGCATGTTTACAACGTGATAGTTCAGTTATTAATTTTTATGATATTAAACATACAGTAGTGAGTAATGAAGAATTAGAACCAAATGTGATGGAGAGGATTGTTACTCCAGGATCCCCTCATAACATTACATCTTTCTCATGGCATTCAACAGATGAAAATCGCCTTTTAACCATCGCTCTTTCAGGTGAATGAATCTTATAATGCTTTTCCTCCAAATATTGGTAGAAATAATCAATATTTTCCAGGTACCATTAAAGATTATACAGTTTTCGATAGAATGACTGTTAATTGGTCAACTAGTAATTTGGTGTGGACGCAAGGTAGAAAGATACTTAGATTTGTAGAAGATTCTTTTGTAGATGACATATCACATTACATCAAAGAGAGGGCAAAATCACGTTATGGTATTCAGGTATCTACTGATAATTAATTTTTGGATAGGTATTATAGTTATAATATCTGACACCTATAGGTACAAGGTATAAGATTATATATATTATAAATTCTACTCCACTATTCAATGAAGAAGTATGAAAAATCTAAGGTATTATATTGATTATTTTTTAAATGATCCTGTCAGCCAATCGTAATGAGAAAAAAATTCAAATCGACCAATAGCATCAAAATTACACTGATAATTTGTTAGTAACAAATTACAGCACACATCATTTTTTTCACTTGTCAAAATCTGACATTTTGGTGATTTTAACCAATAGCAATACATTATTCTAGCCAATCATTCGGTATTATACTGATTATTTTTTTCGTGTCATTTTCAACCAATCAGAACGATCAATTTAGTTAAGTTCCCTTGTATAATTTCGATAATACCTGATTATACATAGACATTTTACATATACAACAACACACAAACTAACATTACCGTCAAATTCTGACGTTTATCAAAAGTGAGTCGATTTGGATTGTAATTTCCATTGTACCAATTTGTAACTGAATTAATAAATTGTTCATATTTACTCTAAAAATAATCGTATCAAATACAATACATAGGGTCGTGGCACTGCTTATGGCCACTACCCTACTTATGGCCACTTGTTTCTTTAAGAACTAAAATTAAGCATTTTGCAACAATGTAAGCAAAATTATCGGTTAGGGGAGGTAAATATGCATGTTCCAATATATTTGGGTAAGTTTACAGTTAAAAAATAAAGGTTGGTGTGAGCAGTGAAATAAACAGTTAAAGTGTGTATCACAGGGTTCATAGTCATTTTACAAAATAAAATTCCCTGACTTTTCCAGGTTTTCCCTGACCCACAATTTTTTTCCAGGTCACTTTTAGGTAGGTATCCACTGAAAAAGTAAGTCTGTGGCAAATGAAATTCTTCCTAAGCTTACCACCTCCTCCCCACACACTCACACTAAAAAAGTTATTTTCATTCAAACCCATAGTACACAGGGAAGAAGCATCACGTTTGAAAAACCAATACATATGTCTCATTTTTATTAACAAAATTTGAACAAAAAATCTGAGAGGAATAAACACACAAAAATATTGAACAAATAAAAAAAATAACATAAAAACAAACAATTATACAAAAAAATAAATAAAACTCCTCAGAACAAAAAACCCCAAATTCGCTTCACAAAATCTGCAGTGATTTGTATTGAGATTTGATTGCAATAACGAACTAATATGACATAAAAGTTTGTATATACCTCAGGCATAAACAGATGTGTATACCCTCGGGCGACTTACACTCGTAAGACGTCGCCCTTAGGGCATAAACATCTATTTATACCCTCGGTACATAAATAACTATTATGCATGATCTTTCAGCAATTTTTTTTTACTGCTGCTACAAGAAATTTTTGAGATTCTTTCCAAAATCTTACTAGTTCTACTTCAGTAACCTTTAGTATCGTGTCCGAGTTGACTATCTCTTTTTATTTCATAGGTATACAAAATAATAAAAGAATGGTTGAAGTTTATAGGGAACGATCAATAATTTTATCTAAACTTGAAGGGGAAAGATCAATAATTATTTTCCAGGTAGGGGAAAAATTTCCCTGACATTTTTGGTTATTTCTGTTGAAAATGATGTTTTCCCTGACCATCTTTAAATTCCCTGACTTTTCCAGGTTCTCCAGGTTTTCCAGGTCGCTATGAACCCTGTATCAGTAAACATCTTGACAAATTTGAGTTTCACCAAGGTTTTTTTCTAAATATTTGTAGTTCCAGAGGTAAAGTAGATATCAAAACCCAAGATATTTTTATCCAAATAATTTTTTTCAATTCCCTAAAATAAATATCAAGGTGGCCATTAGCAGGCACAAAAAATTAAGGATTCTTGAGTCTTGGCCATATGGTGGCCAAAAGTAAAATATAAAATTTTACTTATGGCCATAGTTATATTTGTGTAGGTGAGTGTGTTATACAGTTACTAAGTAAGGTAGGGTGATTTTATATTGGTTAAATTTGGTGCCCATGGTAAAATATCAATTGTATATAAATATGCTGCAACTGTACGTCAATGTGTTTCAAATGAAATAGAAATACACTGTTTGAAAAGCATAAATAAGGAAAAAACCATGTTTGAGTAAGTACATTAAAAATGACATTTCCACAGCTCCTAGATATGATATTTTAGGACTGTAACCTAATCATGACCTCGTAGAACAAAGTAGAAAATTTGTTGAAAAATTTTCAGGGAGTGTTAATGTCTATGGAAAGTAACAAATTTCAATTGTTAAATTAGGTACATTAAACTTCTTAATTTAGATTACATTTTTTCACCCTATCTTTTTTATTGCTTTTGTAAGGTACCTTCCTCTAACATAACACCATCCAATATAATAAACAAATATGCATTTATATTGAAAATTAGTGGCCATAATTAAATAACAAATGTCGGACTGATAGCCAAAAGTAAGGAATTTGTTGCTCTTGAGAAAAAAATTTGAAAAAATAAATCTAAATGTTTTTAATATAACAGATGTAAATATTGTTGAAAACTACATACTTCAACCTATCAAATAGTATTTTTTTTTTCTGGTAGAAAATTATTGAAAAATCGACCCTATAAAATGATTATTGTCTTAAAGTGGCCATAAGTAGTTCCATCACCCTACTTCAAAATAAATACAGTTATACACCTCAAACTTCCTGCATAATTACAAATCGTATAAGTTTGACAGAATTTAAACTGTCAAGCTGACACTGTGTAATTATGCAACAAGTTATCGATGTATAATCTGATTATTTTGGAGACTTATAGTATTACTACTGATTATTTTTTTCACTTGTCAAAATCTGACATTTTGGTGGCTTTAACCAATACCAATAAATTATTCCTAGCATTATTCCGAAAGATTTTTTGGTATTATACTGACCTTGTTTACACTGACACGTCCAAATTTTACTGTGAATTTGTCATTATTGACAACTAAGTGCTTCGAAGTTTATTGAAAAATGAACACAAACCGATTCAGTGCCATCATATTGAATATTGAACATTTAATACATTTAAAAAATAAAGCAAAATCCTTTTGAATTGTTGAAAAAAATTATCTTCCCAAATACAACTGGTTCTCCAAATTTCACCACAAATTTTTTATTTTCATCACTCAAACTTGTTTATTTGAGGCAAAAACTTTCAAACAAACCGAATTTAGGTAAAATCACTCGTCAAGACGGACTCGCGATTTTATCAATTGGTTTGTTTTCATATTTTTGCCAAATAAACAAGTTTTCGTGAAAAAGAAAAAATTATCGAAGGTAATACCACGAGTGCTTCAAAAATGTCAGATTTTGAACAGTGAAAAAAATAATCGATAAAATTTGGAGCACTCATGGTAAGTATTACCATTGATAATTTTTCCACGCTGTTTGATTGGATCTTCGTTTGAATGAATGCGTAAGCCATTGGGTACCGGACATTTGTCAGTGTCATTTTCATTTGACGTTAAAAATTTGCTGTCAGTTAACTTGTTTAATGATACTTACATAATTTGCCTAACCTTTTGCTAAGTAGTTTAAAAAATAATCACGCCGTGGTAATAATTTTTTTTAAATAATTTCAACTAGATTAGCACTCGTCTTTATTGCTATTAGAAAATCCCACTCGTGAGATTTCCTTAGCAACAAAGATTCATGCATTCTAGTTAAAATTGTCAAAAAATTACCACCACTTGTGTAATTACTGTTGATAATTATTTTGATATTGACGTATCATTGTCAAAACGACAGAAGTTATTATTGTAGTATATGTAGTATAGTTGAAATAATACCCTTCTTGGTGTGCGTCATCGATTGTGACGTATATCCGAGTTTTCGGCATGTCGTTTACTTTATTTGCTATTTTGACATATAGCTAACCTTAAATTTGATGAACAAAATCATCAGGATCGAACTCAGCCAAATTCGAAAAGGCTATGAAATTAATAATCACCAGTTTCTTTTCCTAACTGAAAATACTTGAGAACTTTCAAAATGGTAATTTTTTTCCGTGTTTCCATGCATATTTTTGTATTATTTAAATAAATATAACAATAAGATTAATATTCACTTTTCATAAATGATAATTGACCGTAAACAACAAAGTACAGACCTGGCGAGAACTGTCAGTGTGACAGTAGAAAAAGACGTAAGACACTTTGCCGCTACGAAAGTAACGCCTCCATAGTATTTTGAGCTTCCGATTGATAGGTTGCGCTTGTACGTAATCTAAACATCAACCAATCAAATTTTTGTGAGTCAAAGATTAGGGTTAACGTTTGTGATACATTTAAACGGTTCATTATTGTGATATTTTGATTAGGATTAATCGCAGACCTGCCTTTTTTTTCCATTTCTTCCAACGTAATGTATTGAAAGGAGATCAAAAATCGATGACGCACACCAAGAAGGGTATTATTTCAACCATACCACTAGTTCTGTGTTAAGTGTTCAATGTCAAGTGGATGCTTTGTATAATTGGATTTAGGTTAGGTTGATTTTACCATGTCATTCATTGGTTCTCTCACACATCTGACTTATAATCATTGATTCACCCATCCACAGACACATCCTAGAATGTATATGAAATCCACCAAATCAGCATTTGCGTTTAGTACACGTCAACTCATCTTTTTCTCGATTTCAAAGAAACGTCAAAATAACTTGTCAAAAAAAGTCTCTCCTAGAAGCACCGGATCAAGAATGTTTATTCACAAAAATTAGTTTAAATAAAATAGTCTGTACAAATTAACAACAAATACTGAAAACAGAATAAAATGGATATTTAAGGGGACTCCTGACCGACATCAGTTTTTATGGAATTATGTAATACATTTGACGTTATTGATAGATATAGTGTTCGACTCGTGTGGATTGTCCATATCCACACTAGTTGCACAAACTACTATTACCACATCAATTTTTTTCAAAGTTTCTTCTCAACATCTGCTTTTATTTTATATCCCAAATAAATAATCTGCACTTCGTACTCCAACTTCCTGTAGGTGTCGCAGAACTGTTCTTGATCGATCAACATTTCCTCATAACATATACTTTGGCAAGTTTATCTGAAATCGTGAAAGGAATGCAGTCGAAAACATTCAATATTGCCACGTTTAACTATGAAAAAGTTGAAGTACTGATTATGTAGTGATAATAATTATAAATGGGTCTTTTTATTATTAACAATATTAAAAATATGATTGAACGTTAATTTTATAAAGTGCTTGTTTCCTTGGATTTATTCTATTAACATTATTTTCCAATTCATGAATATTAAAAGAGAACAACTGTATAAACCCTCACTTCGTGGAATCTACTCATCATATGGTTTTAAATGAAACGAACTGTTTTTAAATGACTCCACAATATATTTGTAAAAAATCTGTTAATTGCAAGTAAATTGACAATTGTTTCGATATAAATATCATCATCAATTTACTTGCAATTAACAGATTTTTTACAAATATATTGTGGAGTCATTTAAAAACAGTTCGTTTCATTTAAAACCATATAAAAGAGAACACTTTTCCAAATTTGTTATGGACTTCTTAAAGCTCTGGCAACGTTGTACGAAAACCATAATGACCACACCGTCCGATTACATAATTGGTGATTTTTATCGACCAGCTGACTTCTTATTGGCAAGCGCGTGCGTATGTTCTTCCCTCTCACTTCGTCAATTGACTGATATTGATTTATCCAGTGGCTTTTCTATTGTCAGTTACCTTTGTAATTTCAGTTTTACTTGGTAAAATAGGTATCGTACGCCATTCGTACGTTTGACAGATATACGCCATGTTTTTCCTCGCCTGTTACCGATGCCCCGTAGCTCCAGTTAAACTTGCCAAACTATACAATATCTCATTGAATTTTGATATCATTCAAAAACACACTAACTCTGAGTATATTACTGAAGCAAACCAAACATCAGTCTATTTGAGAATTATACAGTCTCATATTTTCTTTGTCTTTGCACTTTCTACATTCATTGACATGGAAGCTAGAATAGAACTTTCCATATGAAAAACTACATGTTTTCTAATCTGTCAATTACATTTTCAATTCTCTCTTTATACATGAGAGTCATCTGGCATGTACATACATTTTCTATCTATAATTCACATATCTCAGATAAATCGATTTTTTTGTTGCAATATTATAACAAAGTTATTGTCAATCTAATTTACAGGAAGAATTCTCCAAAAACGCCGAATTAATCAAAGACGACTTATCGCTAGCAAACGTATGGAATTGGCTTCATCTAACAGACCGACTAGTAGAAAGTGGAATCCTGAAAGATTCAGAAGATAAACATCCGGGAGTTTTATCAGTGATATCGAATATAGATTCCGTTCAAAATAAATCTGACGTGATTACCGTCGCTTGGCGCGAAATAGGCTACCCTAATTGTCAAACTTCCGTTGTGATGTACAGGTACAGACAAAATATTCAACAGTGGACTTTGTATATAAAAAAATTGTTTTTTTTGCTAGGCACGAAGATAGAGACAAAGCTCTTCGTTTATGCAGCTGGCCTTTGGACAAAGACTCTCAATATCTTGTAGATTTTATCGAGCATCTCGAAAGTGCTAAAGCTTTTACAAGAGCAGCTACCATTGCAGTGTTCAATCTTAAGGTGCAATTAGCGATAGAGATATTAAGTAGAGCACCGAACGATTCAGGTTACGGATCTAGTTTGAACGTCGTAGCAATGGCCCTTTCTGGATTTTCCGATGATACCACCAGCATGTGGAGGCAGAATTGTTTGAGTTGTTTGTCGAGATTGAGCGATCCTTACTTGAAAGCAATGTTTAGTTTTTTGACTGCTACAGATTATGGATATGATGAGGTGTTGGTGAGTATTTTATATATACAGGGTGAATCACGACCAACGGGATGGAGGTTTATAGCGATACGGTGAAAGTTTGAAGATGTTTTTCACTTTAGTAGTTTGTACATTCATATAGGCTACATTTTAAAATTATTTTGAAATATACAGAATGTTCCAATAAAGTGTGGCGTATCAAAGTTATATTTTTTCTTATGGGACACCCTGTATTTTATTGCATTTTCTGATTGCCCCTAAAAAATAAAGTACTCCTTCATAATGGTTCCCTATACCTAAATGCAGAGGGTTCCGAGTTATGCTGACTTTTTTTAAAATGTGAACATTTCGAAAAAAATGAAGAACGGCTGCGGCCCGGGCCCGACCATCGGCCTAACAAAACAAACATACGCAAGGAGACGAGGAAGTGGCTGAGGAACGCTCATTGGAATGCTCTGCAGGCTCCGACAATCCAAACTTCTACTGAAGGGAGTGCCTCAAGGATCGGTCTTGGGCCCTTTCTTATATACATTACTTGTGAGAAGTTTGGATAAAGCAAAACTGGTCGCAAAATATTTTACTTGCGGATGATACTATTCTGGTCTACACAAGTACAGATTCAAGAGAACTGGAAATATTGGTGAACAATGACTTGGAGAAATACCAAGGATGGTTGATAAAAAACAAGCTGCAAATAAATTAAAATAGGAAATGAAAGTATAAATAGAGTGGATAGTACAAAATATTTAGGTTTAATATTGTATGAGAACATAAACTGGAGTAAGCATGTTCAACTTATAGAAAAAAAAGTCGTAGCAATGATTGGTGCACTTTACCGATGTAGGGATTACCTGTACAATTCGACATTGAAACTAATCTATAATGCTTATTTCTTACCAATCTTCAGTTACCTAATTCCTGTCTGGGGCACTTGTGGGTTAACATTAATGAATAAAACACAACGAATTCAAAATAAGGTTGTGAAGGTTTTATTTAACTACAGTTATAGTTTTCAAAGAAACTGGTCTTCTTCAAATAGCAGAAATATTAATGATTGAACAAAGCAAATTCCTGTACAAAGTGATAAATAATAATTTCAAATGTAACACGCAATTAGAGATGGTGAACAATGTACATACTCATGATACCAGAAGACATAACTCATTATATTTAAGTAATGTAAGAACAAACATAGCTTTAAATAGCCCACTGAACAGAAGTATACAGACATTTAACAGTTTGCCAGAGTCTATTAGGGATAGTCTAAATATTAACCAATTCAAATATAAATTAAAAATGTATTTTCAAGAGGAGTTTGGGAATTGAACTCATAGGAGTGATGTTTGATTCACGTTAAATTTGTTAGATTTTAGTATATAAATTGTAGATAATTTGTTCCGTGACCGGCACTGTGTTTGCCGATTTGGAAATGAGTCTCTTGATCAAATAATGCTGTCTGTTGGTAAATCAAGAAATGTAAATTTGTAATTATGTATTATATTATTTGAATAAAGTTCTTGGAAAAAAAAAGGTTGAGGAAGATAGCAGGACTCCTAACAGGGCACTGCTGTGGGAGGAAGCACCTCTACAACCTAGGAGTAGAGGAAAGTTCCCTATGTAGGGGTTGCGGCATGACTGACGAAACGTCAGTCCATGTTCTCTTAGAGTGTCCACACTGGACTGTATTACGCAGGCGAATCTTCGGAGTCCCTGTCATGGCCCCTGGAGACACAAGCAGGCATCAACTGAAAAAGGTTGTGGCCTTTATTGAAGGGCTCGGCTTCATGGAATGGCACAATGGACCCGCCAGTGGCCTCAGTGCCGGAACCTTGGCTTGAGTTTGTCTAGGTCAAGTCTCGCCTGCACATTTAGTAGTAATAGTAGTAGTAGTGTCATATAATTTACAAAAATTTAAATTATACCTGGAAAAAAAAATCAAACTTAATTATATAAAATCTAAAATAATCGACCCATAGTTCAACAAAAAAAAAAAAAAAATTAAATGAGTGGTTCAAGAGATAACCATTCTTGGAAATTTTTTGGTGGCTAGATTTTTTAACAGTAGATGTAAATTGGATGATCCATTTTTGAACTTTTTGGAATTATCAACTCTATTTTAGAACGAAAAAGGTATAGCAGTGGATGATAGAGTTGCCTTGGCTTGTTTGTATTTGCCGGATGAAAAATTATTAGAATATATGAGAAAATTGTCAGAGGAACTTTGCAACGAAGGTAATTTGGACGGACTTTTAGTTACAGGTGAGTAATCTTTATGATTATTTTCTTCTTTTATTTCGGCGCTTTAAATAAATCATGAAATGTCAATTTCAATGTTAAAAGTGTCCATTTTATAGGTAACAGTTCTAACGGGTTGAAACTTCTACAAAAGTATTTGGATAACGTTGGTGATATTCAATCAACGACTTTAATTGCGACAAGAGCTTTCCATGATGATTTAGGATCAGAAACAGTGAAAAATTGGATTGAAAAGTAAGTCATTTTGTATTTGCCTACCCTTTACATTATAAAAATGATCCAATTAATGCTGCAAAATAAAGCAAAAGTAGCAAGAAATTACTTAGTAGATGAGCAAGACCGCTATAGGGAAAACAATGTATTAGAGAGAGAGAGAGAGAGAGAGAGAGAGAGTGTGTGTGTGTGTTTGGTGCGAGATAGACAGGCTTGAACTGTGGAGTAACAGTTCAAAGCTTACATTTGAATTAATCCATCAAACACGCCCTTATGCTCACGATATAACTATCACTGTTGCGCCTAGAAAGCACTATTTTCGAGCAGATTGCCAAGGAGCAGAAGAGTGCCCAAGTATAGTTTCGCAAGTTTATCTGGAGCTACGCGGCATCGGTAAGAGGCGAGGAAAAACATGGCGTATATCTGTCAAACGTACAAAAGGCGTACGGTACCTATTTTACAAGTAAAACTGAAATTACAAAGGTCACTGACAATACCAACGCCACTGGATAAATCAATATTAGTCAATTGACGAAGTGAGAGGGAAGAACATACGCACGCGCTTGCCAATAAGAAGTCAGCTGGTCGATAAAAATCTCCAATTATGTAATTCGGAGGGTGTGGTCATTATGGTTTTCGTACGTTGCCAGAGCTTGAAGAAGCCCATAACAAATTTGGAAAAGTGTTCTCTTTTAATATTCATAAATTGGAAAAATAATGTTAATAGAATAAATCCAAGAAAACAAGCACATTATAAAATTAACGTTTATTCATATTTTTAATATTGTTAATAAAAAAAGATCCATTTATAATTATTATCACTACATAGTTAGCACTTCAGCTTTTTCATAGTTAAACGTGGCAATGTCGAATGTTTTCGACTGCATTCCTTTCACGGTTTCAGATAAACTTGCCAAAGTATACATTTCATGGTCCTGGAAAGATGTTGGCACATTCTTATATCCCAAACGGCTCTACTTGCAAGTTGTATAGAACTTCATATTGATGCTGATGAAAAGTGTGATTTAAATTTGGAACGGTCAAGTTGAGATGATCGGATTAGTCTACTTATGGTATTAATCCATGAAATTGGATATATCCTAAAAAATGCTCAGAGTGATGTTCAGGCAGCGTGGTATCAATTCAACATTGATACAAAAGAGGACGAATATGATAAAATGGCTCTTGAAGCTCTTAATAGACCTATGGAGAAATATGTATCTATTCCCAATACAAAGCCACCTCAGCCTATGCCCCATAGACCTCAGCCAAATAAATAAATTGGAACGAATTATGCCGTGTCCTAATGGAGACCTTTTAAATAATCTCAAGATTTTGTTAACAAAAAAAGGTAGAACGTGTCGCGGGACACACGGTAGGAACTTTAGTTCCTTTTAAGCAAAAGTTATGTAATACATCTGACGATATATTGCATATTTTTTGGTGGTTGAGTAGTAAGCACACCAGACTCTCACGCGGTAGACCCGGGTTCGATTCCCCGCGAGGAATTTTTTTTATTGTTAATTTTATTTTTAAATAATCAATCTGCTTGATATTAATAACGACAACAGGTAGACGTTTGAAATATTTAGCAGAATATTCATTATTATAGATAATGGTACGGTACCCTCCATGAGGGAGTCCGACTGCCAACATCTACTTATAACAGCATCGTATATTTAAAAAAGGAAACCGTAGCATTATACAAATTGGACATTCGTTTACCACAAAATTAGTGGAAACATAAAATTGAATTGTTAAATTTTTAATTTGAAGTTATATTACAGTTTATAGAAATTTTTATTTTCTAGATTTTTTCCCAAGTGGGTCGTAGAAAAAATATGCTGCTCGACTCGTGTGGATTGTCCATATCGCACTTGAACGATTGAGCACTCCGCCTACGGCGTCGTGCTTCATCTTCGTCCTCGTGCGATATGGCCATCATATCCCGACTAGTTGCACAAACTACAATTTCTTTCAAAATATGCCCTTTTACATTTAAAAACTACCTGCCAAATGTCAAATCAACTTATCAATCCATTTTAAAGTTATCGAATTAAAACATTCAAGTTTTCAAAATTTCAACACCCTGTATTTCGAAAAGTAGCTAGACCCCTTAATCGCGCAAAAAAAGTTATGGAAATAATAGTAAAAATTTATCCGAACAAATTCAAGTAGATCACTAGCTCTGCGAATACCAGCTTTGCATAGAATTTCAATATAGCATCGGTGGTTCAGTGGTTAGAATGCTCGCATTGCACGCGGGCGGCCCGGGTTCGAATCCAGGTATATTTATTATTATGAATCGCTGCTTCGTAAACGAGAGAGAGACTAAGGAGGCACAAGCACGCAAAAGCAAGGCACATAACGAAGCAATGTAACATAACGCGTAACGGTCAGATCTTTTGCGTCGCGACCCCTGGTCGCTCAAACATAACCTGGCGTAAAGAACTAAAGTTCCAATAATTCCTATTTATCAATTATGTGTAAGTATATATTTTTTAAATAAATGTAGAAAATGTAAGTATTTGTTATTCCTTTCTCTGCCCCAAAATAGTATGTGACAACGATTCTCTCTCTCTCTCTCTCTCTATAATTAATTTAACGTCTCTTGCAGATAGAAGAAGATTAACCACTCACTTCATAAATTCCCATAAATAACAAAAAAACATTAACTATCATTGAAAATCCAATCTGTGTTTTTTATTCTAGTTATAGAAACGTCTTAAATAGTTGGAAAATGTTTCACGAACGAGCTGATTTCGATATAATGTTAGCTTCCTACAAACCAGAAAAACCACCACAACAAGTTTACGTTTCATGTAATTTCTGCGGAAAAAGCATATCTGCATATTTATCTAGTCACGATAGAAATAGACCTCCACAATTGCATAAAAGCTCTTCGACTAAATCAAAGGTGAGTTTCATTAAAAATTAATTGAACCATAAAGCTGGTGAGGACAACATTTAAAAAATGTACTACGATCTGTTTTAGTTATCTTCATGTCCAAATTGTCGAAAACCTCTGCCTAGATGTGCCATTTGTCTGCAATATATGGGAACGACAACTGGGGAATCTTCAGGAACAAAAAATACGCCCTTTGAATTGTGGTTCACCTGGTGTCAAACGTGTAGACATGGCGGTCACGCAGGACATTTGTGTGAATGGTTTGAGTAAGTATTTTCTAAAATTGAATATATGAGGCTTTTACTTGATGTATACTGTATTTGAAAATCAAGAGAGAGTAAATTCCCAGAAATGTTTTGCAGTTATCAGTGTTAAAGGCAGTAAACCATAGACGTGCGTTTTCAAAATTAAATTAATATGGAAATAGAAATATTTAATTTGTTTTAGTTATTAATACCTAGAATACCAATTTTAGATAGATAAACATAATTCGTAAGTAGTAATTTAATTTGGGTAAAATGAAGAAAAAGTCAATATTATTTTAGGCATTTTGTTTTAGGCACATGTTTATTTACAAAATATGTATATAATATGTACAGATAATTACAATTATTTATAAATTAATATGAGGAGCTAAAAAAACAATTAAGTAGGTATATGAGAAAAAAAAAACCAACCGCAAGGATAAAATTTGACGAGCAACATGCAAAAAATACGACAATATTAAATCTTAAAAAATAAAAATCTAAAAATAAAATTAAAGTACATAAATTAATAATTTTAAAGTTATGGTTCCTCGCACTCTGGGTCAGAAGATTCACCATCTGATTCTAGAGAAATTACAATGGGCTCTATAGTAATATCAATTATGTTATCTAGCTCCCACATTTTTTTTTCTATTTCTGTAACGTGTCTAATACATTTTGCCAATTTTCACTTGTTACTTCAGATATTGCCTTATTGAAGAGATTCCTATAGGTTCTTTAAAACCAGTAGTATATCCTTCTAGAAAAGCTTGATGGGATGATTTTATATTTTTGTCTTTCCAAACTCTTCCTACACAATGTCCTTCATTAACCCATGTTTCATCTAAATAATAAAATGTTTTTATTTTGAGCTTTAACTTGTTGTATTCTTCTGAGGTACTCCAACATACAATTTCTTCAGAATCAATTAGCATTGAGTGTCTGCCCATTTTTTCAAATTTAAAGTTTAACTCATGTAACATTTTCCATAGTTTATCCCGGCTTATTGTGGGTAAATCAACATCATTCGTAATAACTTGCAAAACTTTATCTAAAGTTGGTATTTGCTTGTTTATAAAAAATGAGTGAACAAGCTTACGAATAGCATTTTTAAAAAACGTCCACGTTGACTTTTAATAGTTTTGGTCTACCTGGTTTCGGCTTTGGTGAGGTTACTCCACCTGGTTTTTCCTCCTTTAGAACTTTATATATTGTAGATTTTCCATATCCCATTGCCTTAGATGTTGTTTCAACTACACTGTCAATAGTGTTTGAGGGATTTTGATGTTTAAAATAGTGGTACACATTCACTACAGCACTCTTTTCATTGAGCGATAAATGGTCTAGTTTTAATTTTTTCACTGGCGTATACTCACAAACTGCTTCCATTTTTAGTCACTACTATTTGTCACGTTTATCGAAAATCAAATAACTGCATTTCTAGAAACTTAAGCACTATTTAAGTCAAAATATCTGTCATTAGAAGCTGTTGCCATTCGGAGGTCGTTAAATAACAATTATCCCTTTCTAATCTGGTTACGCCTATGACGCACGTTAATCCTCTTAGGCCTACTGTAGTAACAATGAAAGATCATAAAATAATGTGATAGTCCAAGAAATTTAATAAATTTTGTATTGAAATTAACAAAAACAATTGAGAATGCATTACAAATATTGAAGTTTTACCGCACGTACTGTACTATAGTTTTGAATACCGAATTAGTTTTTATTCTGGGAATTTACTCTCTCTTGATTTTCAAATACAGTATAGATCCATAGTAAATTATGAAATCAAACAATTTAATTTTGTTAAATCTACATTATAT